>AWOL01S0033866.1:0-20399 GCA_000715115.1 Nicotiana otophora
GATCTGGGTCCGGATGGCCCAGGCCCACTCAGAAGGCGGCACGCGAAAATATGGTAATCGGGCGGAATTCTAGTTTTTTAGCCGTGAAACGCAAAACAATGAGGAACGGTCATGGAGGGGCGGTGACTATGGTTCCGTAGGTCCTATTTGATGGCCCGAAAGAACTTTAGGCGATCCGGGTCCGGAGGGCCCAGGCCCACTCGGAAGGCGTGGGCTATAACACACGAACATATGGGAATGGGGCGGAATTCTAGTGTTTTGGCCGTAAAACACAAAAAGACGAGGAACGGTCATGTTAGGGCGGTGACTATGGTTCTTTAGGTTGAATTTCATGGCCCGGAAAAATTTTAGGCGATCCGAGTCCGGGGCCCCGGCCCACTTTGAAGGCGTGGGCCATAGTACACGAAAATATAGGAATCACGCGGAATTCTAGTTTTATGGCCGTAAAACACAAAAAACGAGGAACGATCATGGCGGGGAAATGACTATGGTTCTTTAGGTCGTATTTGATGGCCTAGAAAATTTTGGCCGTAAAACGCAAACAAAATGAGAAACGGTCATGGAAGAGCGGTGACTATGGTTTCTTAGGTCCTATTTGATGGCCCGAAAAACTTTTAGGCGATCCGGGTCCGAATGGCTCGGGCCCACTCGGAAGGCATGGGCTATAGCACACCAAAATATGGGAATAGGGTGAAATTCTAGTGTTTTGGCCATAAAATGCAAAGAACGAGGAACGATCATGGCGGGGCAGTGACTATGGTTCCTTAGGTTGTATTTGATGGCCCGGAAAATTTATAGGCAATCCGGGTCTTGGGGCCAGGCCCACTCGGAAGGCGTGGGCTATAGCACACTACAATATGGGAATTTTGCGGAATTCTAGTTTTTTGGCTGTAAAAAACACAAAAAACGAGGAACGGTCATGGAGGAGCGGTGACTATGGTTTCTTAGGTCGTATTGGATGGCCCGAAAAAATTTAAGGAGAATCGGGTATGCATGGGCCCGGCCCACTCGGAAGGCGGCACACGAAAATATGGTAATCGGGGAAAATTCTAGTGTCTTGGCCGTAAAATGCAAAGAAATAAGGAACGGTCATGGCGGGGTGGTGACTATGGTTCCTTAAGTCCTATTTGATGGTCTAAAAATTTTTTTAGGCAATCCGGGTCTGGGGGTCGGGCCCACTTGGAAGTCGTGGGCTATAGCACACGAAAATAAGAGAATCGGGCGGAATTCTAGTTTTTCGACCGTAAATAGCACAAAAATAAGGAACGATCATGGCGGGGTGATGACTATGGTTCCGTAGGTCATATTCGATGACCCAGAAAATTATTAGGCGATCCGGGTCTGGGAGGACAGGCCCATTGGAAGGCGTGGGTTATAGCACACAAAAATATGAAAATCGGGCGAAATTCTAGTTTTTTGGCCATAAAACGCAAAAAAACAAGGAACGGTCATGGAGGGGCGCTGGGTTTGGTACCTTAGGTCCTATTTGATGGCCCGGAAATATTTTAGGCGATTCGGGTCCGGACGGTCCGGTCCCACTCGGAAGGCGTGGGCTATATAGCACACGAAAATATGGGAATCGGGCAGAAATCTAGTTTTTTGGCCGTACAACGCAAACAAAAATGAGGAACGTTCATAGCGGGGCAGTGACTATGTTTCTTTAGGTCGTATTTGATGGCTCTAAAAAATTTTAGGCGATCCGAGACCGCGGGGCCCGGCCCACATGGAAGGCGTGGGCTATAGCACCCGAAAATATGGGAATCAGGCGGAATTCTAGTTTTTTGGCCGTAAAACGCAAAAGAACGAGGAATGGTCATGGCAGGGCAGCGACTATGGTACCTTAGGTCGTATTTCATGGCCGAAAAAGTTTTAGGTGATCGGGGTCCGGGGGGCCCGGGCCCACTCGGAAGGCATGGGCGATAGCACATGAAAATATGGGAATCAGGCGAAATTCTAGTTTTTTGGCCGTAAAATGCAAAACAATGAGGAACGGTCATGGAGGGGCGGTGACTACGGTTCCTTAGGTTGTATTTGATATCCTGAAAAACCTTTAGGCTATCGGGGTCCGGGGGTCCGGGCCCACTCGGAAGGCGTGGGCTATGGCACACTAAAATATGGGAATTTGACAATATTCTAGTTTTTTAGCCGTAAAATGCAAAATAACGAGGAACGGTCATGGCGGGACGGTGACTATGGTTCCTTAGGTTCTATTTGATGGCCCAAAAATATTTTAGGTGATTCGGGTCCAGAGGGCCTGGGCCGACTCGGAAAGCGTGGGCTATAGCACACACAAATATGGTAATCAGGCGGAATTCTAGTTTTTTGGCAGTAAAACACAAGAAACGAAGAACGATCATGGTGGGGTGGTGATTATGGTTCCTTTGGCCAAATTTGATTACCTGGAATGTTTTTAGGCTATTCGGGTCTGGGGGGCCGGGCCCACTCGAAAGGCGTGGGCTATTGAACACGAAAATATGGGAATCGGGCAGAATTCTAGTATTTTGGCTGTAAATTGCAAGAAACGATCATGGAGTGGTGTTGACTATGGTTCCTTAGATCCTATTTGATGGCCCGAAACATTTTTAGACGATCTGAGTCCTGAGGGCCCAAGCTCAATCGGAAGGCGTGGGCTATANGGAAAGCGTGGGCTATAGCACACACAAATATGGTAATCGGGCGGAATTCTAGTTTTTTGGCAGTAAAACACAAGAAACGAAGAACGATCATGGTGGGGTGGTGATTATGGTTCCTTTGGCCAAATTTGATTACCTGGAATGTTTTTAGGCTATTCGGGTCTGGGGGGCCGGGCCCACTCGAAAGGCGTGGGCTATTGAACACGAAAATATAGGAATCGGGCGAAAGTTTAGTTTTTTTGGTGCAAAACGCAAAAAATCCACGAACGGTCATAGCGGAGCGGTGACTATGGTTCCTTAGGATGTATTTGTTGGCCCGGAAAACTTTTAGGCAATCCGAGTCCAGGGGGCCTGGCCCACTTGGAAAGCGTGGGCTATAGCACACGCAAAATATGGGAACCAGGCGAAATTCTAGTTTTTTGGCCGTAAAATGCATAAAACGAGGAATGATCATGGCAGGGCGGTGACTCTGGTTCCTTAGGTCGTATTGATGGTCCGAACAAATTTTAGGCGATCCGGGTATGGGGGGTCGGGCCCACTCGGAAGGCGTGGGCAGCACACGAAAATATGGGAATCGGGCAGAATTCTAGTTCTTTGGCCGTAAAACGCAAGGAAGCGAGGAACGGTCATGGCGGGGTAGTGGCTATGGTAATGTAGGTCATATTTGATGGGTCGGAAAAATTTTAGGCGATTAGAGTCATAGGGGGGGCCGTCCCACTTGGAAGGCGTGGGCTATAGCACACGAAAATAAGGGAATCGGGCGGAATTCTAGTGTTTTGGCCGTAAAACGCAAAACACGAGGAACGATCATGGCGGGGAGGTGACTATGGTTTCTTAGGACATATTTGATGGCCTAGAAAATTTTTAGGCGATCCGTGTCTGGGGGACCGGGCCTACTCGGAAGGCGTAGGCTATAGCACACGACAAATATGGGAATCGAGCGGAATTCTTGTTTTTTGGCCGTAAAACGCAAAACAACGAGGAACGGTCATGGCAGGGCGGTGAATATGGTTCTTCACGTCATATTTGATGGCGTGAAAAATTTTAGGCGATCTGAGTCCGGGTGGCCTGACCCACTTGGAAGGCATGGGTTATAGCATACGAAAATATGGGAATCGGGTGGAATTCTAGTTCTTTCGCCATAAAATGCAAAGAACGAGGAACAATCATGGCGAGGCGGTGCCTATGGTTCCTTAGGTCGTATTTAATGGCCCGAAAAATTTTTAGGCGATTCGGGTCTTGGGCGTCGGGCCCACTAGGAAGGCGTGGGATAGCACATGAAAATATGAGAATTTGGCAAAATTCTAGTCTTTTGGCCGTAAAATGCAAACAAAATGAGAAACGGTCATGGCGGAGCGTTGACTATGGTTCCTTAGGTCCTATTTGATGGCCCGAAAAAATTTTAGGCGATCTGGGTCCGAATGGCCCGGGCCCACTCGGAGCCGCACACGAAAATATGGTAATCGGGCGAAATTCTAGTTTTTTAGCCGTGAAACGCAAATAAATGAGGAACGGTCATGGCGGGGCAGTGACTATGGTTCCGTAGGTCCTATTTGATGGCCCGAAAAAAATTTAGGCGATTTGGGTGGGCCCATGACCACTCGTAAGGCGTGGGCTATAGCACACAAAAATATGGGAATCGGGCGGAATTCTAGTGTTTTGGCTGTAAAATACAAAAAGACGAGGAACGGTCATGTTAGGGCGGTTACTATGGTTCTTCGGGTCGAATTGGATGGGCCGAAAAAATTTTAGGCGATCCGAGTCCGGGGCCCCGGCCCACTTGGAAGGCGTGGGCTATAACACACGAAAATATGGGAATCACGCGGAATTCTAGTTTTTTGGCCGTAAAACACAAAATCCGAGGAACGATAATGGCGGGCTATGAATATGGTTCCTTAGGTCGTATTTGATGGCCTGGAAAATTTTTAGGCGAACCGGGTCTGGGGGGTCGGGCCCACTCGAAAGGCGTGGGCTATAGCACATGAAAATATAGGAATTGGGCGGAATTCTAGTTTTTTGGCTGTAAAACGCAAACAAAATGAAAAACGGTCATGGCAGAGTGGTGACTATGGTTTCTTAGGTCCTATTTGATGGCCCGTAAAAAGTTTAGGCGATCCGGGTCCGAATGGCCCGGGCCCACTCGGAAGGCATGGGCTATAGCACACCAAAGTATGGGAATAGGGTGAAATTCTAGTTTTTTGGCCATAAAATGCAATAAACGAGGAACGATCATGGCGGGACAGTGACTATGGTTCCTTAGGTCGTATTTGGTGGCCCGAAATATTTATAGGCAATTCGGGTCTGGGGGGCCGGTCCCACTCGGAAGGCGTGGGCTATAGCACACTACAATATGGGAATTTTGTGGAATTCTAGTTTTTTGGATGTAAAACGCAAAAAAAACGAGGAACGGTCATAAAGGAGCGGTGACTATGGTTTCTTAGGTCGCATGTGATGGCCCGAAAAAATTTAAGGCGAACCGGGTACGCAAGGGCCCGGCCCACTCAGAAGGCGGCACACGAAAATATGGTAATCGGGCAAAATTCTAGTTTTTTGGCCGTAAAACGCAAAGCAATAAGGAAAGGTCATGGCGGGGTGGTGACTATGGTTCCTTATGTCCTATTTGATGGTTCTAAAATTTCTTTAGGCGATCCGGGTCTGGGGGTCATGCCCACTTGGAAGTTGTGGGCTATAGCACACGAAAATAGGAGAATCGGGCGGAATTCTAGTTTTTTTACCGTAAAAAGCACAAAAACAAGGAACGATCATGGCGGGGCGGTAACTATGGTTCCTTAGGTCATATTCGATGACCTGAAAATTTTTTAGGCGGTCCGGGTCTGGGAGCACAAGCCCCTTGGAAGGCGTGGGTTATAGCACACGAAAATATGAAAATCGGGCGAAATTCTAGTTTTTTGGCCATAAAACACAAAACAACAAGGAACGGTCATGGAGGGGCAGTGGGTTTGGTACCTTAGGTCCTATTTGATGGCCCGGAAATATTTTAGGCGATTCGGGTCCGGACGTTCCGGTCCCACTCGGAAGGTGTGGGCTATATAGCACACGAAAATATGGGAATCGGGCGGAATGCTAGTTTTTTGGCCGTACAACGCAAACAAAAATGAGGAACGTTCATGGCGGGGCAGTGACTATGTTTCCTTAGGTCGTATTTGATGGCTCGAAAAAAATTTAGGCGATCCGAGTCCGCGGGGCCCGGTCCACATGGAAGGCGTGGGCTATAGCACCCGAAAATATGGGAATCAGGCGGAATTCTAATTTTTTGGCCGTAAAACGCAAAAGAACGAGGAATGGTCGTGGCAGGGCAGTGACTATGGTGCCTTAGGTCGTATTTCATGGACGAAAAATTTTTAGGCGATCGGGGTCTGGGGGCCCCGGGCCCACTCGGAAGGCGTGGGCTATAGCACATGAAAATATGGGAATCAGGCGAAATTCTAGTTTTTTGGCCGTAAAATGCAAAACAATGAGGAACGGTCATGGAGGGGCGGTGACTATGGTTCCTTAGGTCGTATTTGATGGCCTGGAAAACTTTTAGGCGATCGGGGTCCGGGGGGTCCGGGCCCACTCGGGAGGCGTGGGCTATGGCACACGAAAATATGGGAATTGGACAAAATTCTTGTTTTCTGGCCGTAAAATGCAAAATAACGAGGAACGGTCATGGCGGGACGGTGACTATGGTTCCCTAGGTTCCGTTTGATGGTCCGAAAATATTTTAGGTGATCCGGGTCCAGAGGGCCTGGGCCGACTCGGAAAGCGTGGGCTATAGCACACGAAAATATAGTAATCGGGCGGAATTCTAGTTTTTTGGCCATAAAACACAAGAAACGAAGAACGATCATGGTGGGGTGGTGATTATGGTTCCTTAGGTCAAATGCGATTGGCTTGAATGTTTTTAGGCGATCCGGGTCTGGGGGCCGGGCCCACTCGGAAGGCGTGGGCTATTATTGAACACGAAAATATGGAAATCGGGCAAAATTTTAGTTTTTTTGGTGTAAAACGCAAAAAAACGACAAACGGTCATGGCGGAGCGGTGACTATGGTTCCTTAGGTTGTATTTGACGGCCTGGCCCACTTGGAAAGCATGGGCTATAGCACACGAAAATATGGGAATCAGGCGGAATTCTAGTGTTTTGGCCGTAAAACAGAAAACATGAGGAACGATCATGGCGGGGCGGTGACTCTGGTTCCTTTGGTCATATTGATGGTCCGAAAAAATTTTAGCCGATCCGGGTATGGGGGGTCGGGCTCACTGGAAAGTCTTGGGCAGCACACGAAAATATGGGAATCGGGCAGAATTCTAGTTCTTTGGCCGTAAAACGCAAAGAAGCGAGGAATGGTCATGGCGGGGTAGTGGCTGTGGTAACTTAGATCATATTTGATGGGCAGAAAAATTTTAGGCGATTAGCGTCATAGGGGGGCCTGTCCCACTTGGAAGGCGTGGGCTATAGCATACGAAAATAAGGGAATCGGGCGGAATTCTAGTGTTTTGGCAGTAAAATGCAAAACACGAGGAACGATCATGGCGGGGAGGTGACTATGGTTTCTTAGGACGTATTTGATGGCCTAGAAAATTTTTAGGGGATCCGTGTCTGGGGGACCGGGCCCACTCGGAAGGCGTAGGCTATAGCACACGAAAATATAGGAATCGAGCGGAATTCTAGTTTTTTGGCCGTAAAATGCAAAACAACGAGGAACGGTCATGGCAGGTCGGTGAATATGGTTCTTTAGGTCATATTTGATGGCGCGAAAAATTTTAGGCGATCCGAGTCCGGGTGGCCTGACCCACTTGGAAGGCATGGGTTATAGCATACGAAAATATGGGAATCGGGTGAATTCTAGTTTTTTGGCCATAAAATGCAAAGAACGAGGAACGATCATGGCGGGGCGGTGCCTATGGTTCCTTAGATCGTGTTAATGGCCCGAATAATTTTTAAGCGATCCTGGACTAGGAGGCCGGGCCCGCTCGGAAGGCGTGGCCAGCATACAAAAAATATGGGAATCGGGCAAAATTCTAGTTTTTTGGCCGTAAAATGCAAAACAACGAGGAACGTTCATGGAGGAGCGGTGAATATGGTTCCTTAGGTCGTATTTGATGGCCAAGAAAAATTTCAGGCGATCCGAGTCCGGAGGGGCCAGGCCCACTAGGAAGGCGGCACACGAAAATATGGTAATAGGGCGGAATTCTATATTTTTAGCCGTGAAACGCAAAAACAATGAGGAACGGTCATGGCGGGGTGGTGACTATGGTTCCTTAGGTCCTATTTGATGGCCCGGAATAATTTTTGGCGATCCGAGTCCGGGGCCCCGACCCACTTGGAAGGCGTGGTTATAGCACACGAAAATATGAAAATCGGGCGTAATTCTAGTTTTTTAGCTGTAAAATGCAAAAAATGAGGAACGATCATGGAGGGGAAGTGAACATGATTCCTTAGGTTGTATTTGATGGCCTGGAAAATTTTAAGGCGATCCGGGTCTGGGGGGCCGGGCCCACTCGGAAGGCGTGGGCTATAGCACATGAAACTATGGGAATTGGGTGGAATTCTAGTTTTTTAGCCGTAAAACGCAACAAAATGAGAAACGGTCATGGCGGAGTGGTGACTATGGTTCCTTAGGTCCTATTTGATGGCCCGAAAAACTTTTAGGCGATCCGGGTCCGGATGTTCCGGGCCCACTTTGAAGGCGTGGGCTATAGCACACCAAAATATGGGAATCACGCGGAATTCTAGTGTTTTGGCCGTAAAATGCAAAACAACAAAGAACTGTCTTGGCGGGGCGGTGACTATGGTTCTTTAGGTCGTATTTGATGGCCCGAAAAAAAATTTGGCGATTCGAGTCCGGGGAGCCCAGCCCACTTGGAAGGCGTGGGCTATATAGCACACGAAAATATGGGGACCGGGCGGAATTCTAGTTTTTTTGCCGTGAAACTCATAAAGCGAGGAACGATCATGGAGGGGTGGTGACTATGGGTCCTTAGGTCATATTCCTAGCCCGGAGAAGTTTTAGGCGATCCGGGTATGGGGGCCGGGCCCACTCGGAAAGCGTGCGCTATAGCACACGCAAATATGGGAATCGGTTGGAATTCTAGTTTTTTGGCCGTAAAACGCAACAAATCGGGGAACGGTCATGGCGGAGCGGTGACTATGGTACCTTAGGTGGTATCCTATGGCCCAAAAAATGTTTAGGCTATTCGGGTCCTGGGGGGCCGGGCCCACGCGGAAGGTGTGGGCTATAGCACACGAAAATATGAGAAACGGGCTAAATTCTAGTTTTTTAGCCGTAAAACGCATTTAAAGAGGAACGATCATGGTGGGGCGGTAACTATGGTTCCTTAGGTCGTATTTCATGGCCCGGAAAAGCTTTAGGCGATCGGGGTCCTGGGGCCCAGGCCCACTCGGAAGGCATGGGCTATAGCACTCGAAAATATGAGAATCGGGTGAAATTCTAGTTTTTTAGCCGTGAAACGCAAAACAACGAGGAACGGTCAAGGCAGGGCAGTGACTATGGTTCCTTAGGTCCTATTAGATGGCCCGAAAAATTTTTAGGTGATCCGGGTTCGGAGGGCCAGGGCCCACTAGGAAGGTGAGGGCTATAACACAAGAAAATATGGGAATCGGGCGAAATTCTAGTGTTTTGGCTGTAAAACACAAAAAGACGAGGAACGGTCATGGCGGGGCGGTGACTATGGTTCTTTAGGTCATATTTGATGGCCCGGAAAAATTTTAGGCAATCCGAGTCCGGGACCCCGGCCCACTTGGAAGGCATGGGCTATAGCACACGACAATATGAGAATCGGGCGGAAATCTAGTTTTTTGACCGTAAAACGCAAAAACCAAGGAACGATCATGGCGGGGCAGTGACTATGGTTGCTTAGGTCGTATATGATGGCCCGAAAATTTTTAGGCAATTCGGGTTTGGGGGGGCGGGCCCACTAGGAAGGCGTGGGCTATAGCACATGAAAATATGAGAATTGGGCAGAATTCTAGTTTTTTGGCTGTAAAACGCTAAAATACGAGAAACGGTCATGGCAGAGCGGTGACTATGGTTCCTTAGGTCCTATTTGATGGCCCGAAAAAATTTTAGGCATTCCAGATCCGGATGGCCCGGGCCCATTTGGAAGGTGGCACACGAAAATATAGTAATCGGGCCCACTTGAAAGGCGTGGGCTATAGCACACGAAAATATGAAAATCGGGCAGAATTCTAGTTTTTTGGCCGTAAAATGCAAAAAACGAGGAACGATCATGGCGAGGCAGTGAATATGGTTCCTTTGGTCGTATTTGATGGCCTGGAAAATTTTTAGGCGATCCGGGTCCTGAGGATCGGGCCACTCGGAAGGCGTGGGCTATAGCACATGAAAATATGGGAATTGGGTGGAAGTTTAGTTTTTTGGCCGTAAAACACAAAAAAACGAGAAACGGTCATGGCGGAGCGGTGACTATGTTTCCTTAGGTCCTATTTGATGGCCCGAAAAAATTTTAGGCGATCCGGGTCCGGATGTCCCAGGCCCACTTTGAAGGCGTGGATAGCACACCAAAATATGGGAATCAGGCAGAATTCTAGTTGTTTGGCCGTAAAACGCAAAACAACGAAGAACGGTCTTGGCGGGGCGGTGACAATGGTTCTTTAGGTCATATTTGATGGCCCGAAAAACATTTTGGCGATTCGAGTCCGGGGGGCCCGGCCCACTTGGAAGGCGTGGGCTATATAGCACACGAAAATATGGTGATCGGGAGAAATTCTAGTTTTTTTGCCTAAAACACATAAAACGAGGAACGATCATGGAGGGGTGGTGACTATGGTTCCTTAGGTCGTATTCCTAGCCCGGAGAAGTTTTAGGCGATCCAGGTATGGGGGTCGGGCCCTCTCGGAAAGCGTTCGCTATAGCACAGGCAAATATGGGAATCGGTTGGAACTCTAGTTTGGGGGCCGTAAAACGCAACAAAACGAGGAAAGGTCATGGAGGAGCGGTGACTATGGTTCCTTAGGTCGTATTTGATGGCCCAAAACCATTTAAGGCGATCCGAGTCCGGAGGGGCCAGGCGCACTAGGAAGGCGGCACACGAAAATATGGTACTAGGGCGGAATTTTAGTGTTTTAGCCGTGAAACGCAAAAGAAATGAGGAACGTCATGGCGGGGCGGTGACTATGGTTCCTTAGGTCCTATTTGATGGCCCGGAATAATTTTAGGTGATCCGAGTCCGGGGCCCCGGCCCACTTGGAAGGCGTGGGCTATAGCACGCTAAAATATAGGAATCGGGCGGAATTCTAGTTTTTTAGCCATAAAACACAAAAAACGAGAAACGACCATGGCGGGGAAGTGAATATGGTTCCTTAGGTCGTATTTGATGGCCTGTAAAATTTTTAGGCGATCCGGGTCTTGGGGTCGGGCCCACTCGGAAGGCGTGGGCTACAACACATGAAAATATGGGAATTGGGTGAAATTCTAATTTTTTTGCTGTAAAATGCAAAAAAAATGAGAAACGGTCATGGTGGAGCGGTGATTATGGCTCCTTAGGTCCTATTTGATGGCCCGAAAAACTTTTAGGTGATCCGGGTCCGAATGGCTCGGGCCCACTCGGAAGGCGTGGGCTATAGCATACTAAAATATAGGAATAGGGCGAAATTCTAGTTTTTTGACCGTAAAACGCACAAAAACGAGGAACGATTATGGCAGGGCGGTGACTATGGTTCCTTAGGTCATATTCGATGTCCCGAAAAAGTTTTAGGCAATCCGGGTCTGGGGTGCCAGGCCCCTTGGAAGGCGTGGGCTATAGCACACGAAAATATGGGAATCAGGCGAAATTCTAATTCTTTTGCCGCAAAACGCTAAACAATGAGGAACGGTCATGAAGGGGCGGTGACTATGGTTCCTTAAGTTGTATTTGATGGCCCGTAAAAATATAAGGCAATCCGGGTCCGCAGGCGCCTGGCCCACTCGAAAGGCGGCACACGCAAATATGGTAATCGGACGAAATTCTAGTTTTTTGGCCGTAAAATGCAAAAAAAGAGGAATGGTCATGGCAGGGCAGTGGCTATGGTACCTTAGGTCCTATTTGATGGCCCGGAAATATTTTAGGCGATTGGGTTCCGGAGGGTCCGGTCCCACTCGGAAGGCGTGGCTATATAGCACACGAAAATATGAGAATCGGGCGGAATTCTAGTTTTTTGGCCGTACAACGCAAACAAAAATGAGAAATTGTCATGGCGGGGCGGTGAGTATGTTTCTTTAGGTCGAATTTAATGGCCCGAAAAAATTTACGCGATCCGAGTCTGGGAGGCCCGGCCCACTTGGAAGGCGTGGGCTATAGCACCCGAAAAATATGGGAATTGGGCAGAATTCTAGTTTTTATGCCATAAAACGCAAAACATGAGGAACGATCGTGGCGGGGCAGTGACTATGGTTCCTTAGGTCGTATTTGATGGTCCGAAAAGTTTATAGGTGATTCGAGTCTGGGGGGTCGAGCCCACTCGAAAGGCGTGGGCTATAGCACATGAAAATATGGGAATTTTGCGGAATTCTAGTTTTTTGGCCGTTAAACGCAAAAAAACAAGGAACGGTCATGGCGGGCGGTGAATATGATTCCTTAGATCCTATTTGATGGCCCGAAAACTTTTAAGGCGATCCGAGTCCGGAGGGCCTGGGCCCACTCAGAAGGTGTGGGCTATAGCACACGAAAATATGAGAACCTGGCGGAATTCTAGTTTTAGGGTAAAACGCAAAAAAAACGAGGAACGTTCATGACGGGGCGTTGACTATGGTTCTTTAGGTCGTATTTGATGGCCCGAAAAAATTTAAGGCAATCCGGGTACGGAGAGGTCCGACCCACTTGGAAGGCGTCACACGAAAATATGGAAATCGAGTAAAATTCTAGTTTTTTGGCCGTAAAACGCAAAAAAACGAGGAACGATCATGGTGGGAGGGAGGGTGACTACGGTTCCTTAGATCCTATTTAATAGTTCGGAAATATATTAGGCGATCCGGGTCCTGAGGGACCGGGCCCACTCGAAAGGCGTGGGCGATCCGAGTTCGAGGGGCTCGGACCACTTAGAAGGAGTGGGCCATAGCTCACGAAAATATAGGAATCGGGCGAAATTCTAGTTTTTTGGCCGTAAAAAGCAAAAAAACGAGGAACGGTCAAGGCGGGGGTAGTGACTATGGTTCCTTAGGTCTTATTTGATGGCCTGAAAAAAATTTAGGTGATCCGGGCCCGGAGGGCCCCGCCCACTTGGAAGGCGTGGGCTATAGCACCCGAAAAATATGGGAACTGGGCGGAATTCTTGTTTTTTTGCCATAACAAACAAAAAATGAGGAATGATCATGGCGGGGCAGTGACTATGGTTCCTTAGGTCGTATGTGATGGCTCGAAAACTTTTTAGGAGATCCGGGTCTGGGGGGTCGAGCCCACTCGAAAGGCGTGGGCTATAGTACATGAAAATATGGGAATTTTGCGGAATTCTAGTTTTTTGGTCGTTAAACGCAAAAGAACGAGGAACGGTCATGGCGGGCGGTGAATATGGTTCCTTAGATCCTATTTCATGGCTCAAAACAATTTTAGGCGATCCGGGTCCGGAGGGCCCGGGCCCACTCGGAAGGCGTGGGCTATAGCACACGAAAATATGAGAACCGGGCGGAATTCTAGTTTTTTGGCCGTAAAACGCAAAATTAACGAGGAACGATCATGGCGGGGCGGTGACTATGGTTCTTAAGGTCATATTTGATGGCCCGAAAAAATATAAGGCGATCCGGGTACGGAGGGGCCCGACCCACTTGGAAGGCGTCATAGAAAATATGGTAATCGGGCAAAATTCTAGTTTTTTGGCCGTAAAACGCAAAAAAATGAGGAACGGTCTTGGCGGGGCGGTGACTACGGTTCCTTATATCCTATTTGATAGTCCGGAAATATTTTAGGTGATTCGGGTCCGGAGGGACCGAGCTAACTCGAAAGGCGTGGGCGATCCGAATCCGAGGGGCCCGGACCACTTGGAAGGCGTTGGCTATAACACATGAAAATATGGGAATCGGGCGGAATTATAGTTTTTTGGCCGTAAAACACAAGAAGCAAGGAACCATCATGGCGGGGCGGTGACTAAGGTTCCTTAGGTCGTATTGATGACCCGGAAAAATTTTAGGCGACCTGGGTCTGGGGGGCCGGGCCCACTCGGAAGGCGTGGGCAGCACACGAAAATATGGAAATCAGGCGGAATTCTAGTTTTTTGGCCGTAAAACGAAAAAAAAATGAGGAACGGTTATGGCGGGGCAGTGGTTATGGTACCTTAGGTCATATTTAATGGGTCAAAAAAATTTTAGGCAATTAGAGTCAAAGGGGGGCCGGCCGACTTGGAAGGCGTGGGCTATAGCACACGAAAATATGGGAATCGGGCAGAATTCTAGTGTTTTGGCCGTAAAACGCAAAACACGAGAAACGATCATGGAGGGGCTGTGACTATGGTTTCTTAGGATATATTTGATGGCCCAGAAAATTTTTAGGCGATCCGGGTCTGGGGGACCGGGCCCACTCGGAAGGCGTGGGCTATAGCATACGAAAATATTGAAATCGGGCGGAATTCTAATTTTTTGGCCGTAAAACGCAAAACAACGAAGAACGGTCATGGCGGGACGGTGACTATGGTTCTTTAGGTGGTATTGATGGCCCGGAAAAATTTTGGTGATCCAAGTCCGGGGGGCCCGGCCCACTTGGAAGGCGTGGGCTATGTAGCTCACGAAAATATGAGGATCGGGCAGAATTCTAGCTTTTTTGCCGTAAAACACATAAAACGAGGTACAATCATGGCGGGGTGGTGACTATGGTTCCTTAGGTCGTATTCCTAGCCCGAAAAAGTTTTAGGCGATCCGGGTCTGGGGGGCCGGGCCCACTCGAAAAACGTGCGCTATAGCACACGCAAATATGGGAATCGGTTGAAATTTTAGTTTTTTTTAGGCTGTTCGGGTCCGGGAGGGCCCGGCCCACGCGGAAGGTATGGGCTATAGCACACGAAAATATGGGAATCAGGCTAAATTCTAGTTTTTTTGCCGTAAAACGCATAAAACGGGGAACGATCATGGTGGGGCGGTAACTATGGTTCCTTAGGTCGTATTTCATGGCCCGGAAAAGTTTTAGGCAATCGGGGTCCGGGGGCCCAGGCCCACTCGAAAGGCATGGGCTATAGCACATGAAAATATGAGTATCGGGCGGAATTCTAGTTTTTTAGCCGTGAAACGCAAAAAAACGAGGAATGGTCAAGGCAGGGCGGTGAATATTATTCCTTAGGTCCTATGTGATAGCCCGAAAAAATATTAGGTGATACGAGTCCGGAGAGCCCAGGCCCACTCGGAAGGCGTGGGTTATAACATACGAAAATATGGGATCGGGCGGAATTCAAGTGTTTTGGCTGTAAAACGTAAAACGATGAGGAACGGTCATAGCAGGGCAGTGACTATCGTTCCTTAGGTCTTATTTGATGGCCTAGAAAAATTTTAGGCGATCCGGGTCCGGAGATCCTGGACCCACTCGGAAGGCGTGGGCTATAAGCACACGAAAATATGGGAATCGGGCAGAATTCTTGTTTTTTAGCCGTAAAATGCAAAACAATGAGGAATGGTCATGGCAGGGCGGTGACTATGGTTCTTTAGGTCGTATTTGATGGCCCGGAAAAATTTTAGGCGATCCGAGTTCGAGGGGCCCGGCCCACTCGGAAGGCGTGGACTATGCATATGAAAATATGGGAATTGGGCAGAATTCTAATTTTTTGGCCATAAAATGCAAAAACATGAGGAACGGTCATGGCGGGATGGTAACTATGTTTCCTTAGGTCATATTTCATGGACCGGGAAATTTTTAGGCGATCGGGGTCAGGGGTGCCTGGGCTCACTCGGAAGGCGTGGGCTATAGCACACGAAAATATGAAAATCGGGCAGAATTCTAGTTTTTTCGCCGTAAAACGCAAAAATATGAGGAACGGTCATGGCGGGGTGGTGACTATGGTTCCTTAGGTCGTATTTGATGGCCTGAAAAAATTTTAGGCGATCGGGGTCCGGGGGGGTCCGGGCACACTCGGAAGGCTTGGGCTATAGCACATGAAAATATGGGAATCAGACAGAATTCTAGTTTTTTGGCCGTAAAATGTAAAATAATGGGGAACGGTCATGGAGGAGCAGTGACTATGGATCCTTAGATTCTATTTGATAGCCCGAAAATCTTTTAGGCGATCCGGGTCCGGAGGTCCCAGGCCGACTCGGAAAACGTGGGCTATAGCACACGAAAATATGGTAATCGGGCGGAATTCTAGTTTTTTGTCCGTAAAACGCAAAAAAATAAGGAACGGTCATGGCAGGGCAGCGACTATGGTTCCTTAGGTCGTATTCTATGGCCTGAAAAACTTTTAGGCGATCCGGGTCCCGGGGACTCGGGCCCACTCGGAAGGCGTGGGCTATAGCACACGAAAATATGAGAATCGGGCGGAATTCTAGCTTTTTGGCCGTAAAACGCAAAAAATGAAGAACGATCATGGAAGGGCGGTAACTATGGTTCCTAGGTCGTATTTTATGGCCCGGAAAAGTTTTAGGCGATCGGGGTCCTGTGGACCCGGGCCCACTCGGAAGGCGTGGACTATAGCACATGAAAATATGAAAATCGGGCAGAATTCTAGTTTTTTGGCCGTACAACGCAAAATAACGAGGAACGGTCATGGAGGGGCGGTAAGTATGGTTCCTTAGGTCGTATTTCATGGCCCAGAAAAGTTTTAGGCGATCGGGGTCCGGGAGGCCCGAGCCCACTCGGAAGGCGTGGTATAGCACACGGAAATATGAGAATCGGGCGGAATTCGAGTTTTTTGGCTGTAAAACGCAAAAATACGAGGAACGGTCATGGCGGGGCAGCGACTATGGTTCATTAGGTCGTATTATATGACCCAAAAATATTGTAGGCGATCCTGGTCCGGGGGCTCGGGCCTACTCGTAAGGCGTGGGTATAGCACACGAAAATATGGAAATCGGACGGAATTTTAGTTTTTTGGCCGTAAAACACAAAAAAACAAGGAATGGTCATGGCAGGGCGGTAACTATGGTTCCTTAGGTCGTATTTCATGGCCCGAAAACGTTTTAGGCGATCGGGGTCCAGGGTGCCCGGGCTCACTCGGAAGGCGTAGGCTATAGCACACGAAAATGTTACATCCCGTAATTTAATATTAGAATTAGTCGTAGTAATCCATATGAGCTAGAAGGGATTAAGACCATTCATGAGATTATAGAGGATTTGTGACTATGTTATTGTAAGACTCTATAAGTTTAACAATATTGATACCGTTAGATATTATGTTAATGTGGTATTTTATTTTAAGTGGTGTATTTTAGTAAAAGTTTTATAAGTATAATTTTGGATAGTTACCATTATTACTATTTTCGAATATGGTAAATTATACACATAATATAAGAAAGTTTATGAGATTTTCTTTATTGTAAATATAGAAATTATTTTCTCACAAGAAAAGAAGGTTATCTTTCTACCATTTTAAGAATTAAGCGTACGAGAATTTTTACTCTTTATAAGAGACTAGGAAAATTATAAGTTGAGAAAATATATGTATTTTTACATGGATAATTTAATGAAATAATAGTGTATATATTTATTTTATATGGTACCGCATGACCATGATAGTAAAGTATACTATAGTAAGTTATATAAAGTATGTTAAAAGTAAGTAGTATTTTAAGTAAGTTGGGATAATTCTTAATTATGTGTGTAATTGGTTGATTATTGGTTAATGGGAGATTAATTATTTTATTAAGGAATTAGGGATTTATTAATTAAGATGTTGGTTAAATGTTGGGGATGGATAACAACCAACGTGGCAGCANGAAGCACCCCCCAATTCAATTTAATGACTCTTAAAGTTATTGCATAGGTGTCACACTTAGAAGAAGAAATTCGAAGAAAATAGTGGGATGAAATATTGAATTTGGATTTTATACACAAATTTGTTCATCAACTTTCTGGGAGCCCTTTTTCTGAACCGATTGAAGTAGTAGATAGTATATCAGTGGGAGCTTCTCTTTCTCATTAATGAGGTCCATAAGGACTTGTTGAAGAGCCGTTTCATTGAAAGGTTGGTACTTGAAGACAACGTTATGTGCAACTTTTCTTCTAAATTAGACATTTTTGCACCAACTCAATCTGCTGCCTTATTCATCATTGGACTTTTGAATCTGGTTGATGAGAGGAATTCGGATGGAGCTCCATAACTCATTGGAAACTTCAAAACATAATATAGCGTGAGTTTTTGTAAATTTTAAGGAGTACGGTGTAATCTTTCTCAAGAAAATCGGCTCAGGTATGTTAAGGCTAAGCCCTTCTTTCATTTTGGCATGATCTCGTAATTACACAAGTTTGATAACGAAGCATAAAGAAAAATTCATATCCCGGAAATTACATATATTTTTCTAGTTTTGTAAGTTATAATATTCTCCTTATCGGGACTTCATATTCAATTGAGCATTTCCTTTTTCCAGTCAAGAGAGCAGAAAGTCTATATATACAGTATTACAGTATTTTAATTACCATCGAGCTATAATCGATGGGCAGGCCCCTATTGGGCAACCTCTGATCAGATGGTAAGTTATATACCGAGCCTACTATGGCCGAGCGCCTATGAGCGAGCCCAGTTGGCCGAGATACAGAGCCTAGTATGGCCGAGCGCCTATGAGCGAGCCCAGTTGGCCGAGATACAGAGCCTAGTATGGCAGAGCGCCTATGAGCGAGCCTACTACGGAAGAGCAAATATAACCATATACCGAGCCTTATAAGGCTGGACAGCTATTTTACTTACTATATTGAGAGAGTTGAGTCAGTATCAGCAGGTGAGCATATTTTCAGATTATCTTTGACTCCTAGTTACTTTCAGTTATTATATTATCAGTTCAATTTCAGCTTTCAGTATAGTGCCTTATATACTCAGTACATTATTTTGTACTGACGTCCCTTTTGCCTGGGGATGTTGTATTTCATGCCCGCAGGTCTCGATAGACAGGTCGAGAGTCCTCCAAGTAGGCGATCAGCTCAGCAGAAGATATTGGTGCACTCCATTTGCCCCGGAGTTGCTTGTTCGGTCAGTATGATTTAGATGTGTATGGTTTGGTATGGCAGGGCTCTGTCCCGACCTTTATGACAATTATGTACTCTTAGAGGCTTGTAGACATATGTCGTGTACGTGAAAGATTGTACGGCCTTGTCGGCCTATGTTTTGAGTTTATAAATGATCATGTTGTCTTATTAGGCCCGTATGTCACGTGTATATAATGAAGTAATAAGAAAGATACGTTACATTAGTACTCGGTTGAGTAAGGTACCGGGTGCCCGTCACAGCCCATCGGTTTAGGTCATGACATAAAATATGGGAATCGGGCGGAATTCTAGTTTTTTGGCGGTAAAACGCAAAAGAACGAAGAACGGTCATGGCGAGGCGGCGACTATGGTTCCTTAGGTCGTATTCTATGGCCTGAAAAAAGTTTAGGCGATCCGGGTCCGGGGGGTCTCGGGCCCACTCGGAAGGCGTGGGCTATATCATACAACAATATGGGAATCGGGCAGAATTCTAGTTTTTTGGATGTAAAACGCAAAAACGAGGAACGGTCATGGCGGGGCGGTAACTATGGTTCCTTAGGTCGTATTTCATGGCCCGGAAAAGTTTTAGGCGATCGGGGTCCGGGGGGCCCGGTCCCACTCGGAAGGCGTGGGCTATAGCAAATGAAAATATGAGAATCGGGCAGAATTCTAGTTTTTTGGTCGTAAAACGCAAAACAATGAGGAACGCCATGGCGGGGAGGTGACTATGGTTCCTTAGGTTATATTTGATGGTCCGGAAAACTTTTAGGCGATCCGGGTCCGGAAGAACCAGGCCCACTCGAAAAGTGTGGGCTATAGCACACGAAAATATGGTAATCGGGCGAACTATAGTAATCGGGCAGATTCTAGTTTGTTTGGCCATAAAAAGCACAAAAACGAGGAACGGTCATGGCGGGGCGGTGACAATGGTTCCTTAGGTCGTATTTGATGGCCCGGAAAAATTTTAGGCGATAAGGGTCTGGGGGGTCTGGGCCTACTCAGAGGGTGTGGGCTATAGCACTCGAAAATATGGTAATCGGGCAGAATTCTAGTTTATTTGCCGTAAAATGCAAAAAAAGGAGTAACGGTCATGGCGGGGCGGTGACTATGGTTCCTTAGGTCGTATTTGATGGATCGGAAAAATTTTAGGCAATCGGGGTCCAGGGGCTCCGAGCCCCTTTGAAGGCGTGGGCTAGCACACGTAAATATTAGAATCTGGCGGAATTCTAGTTTTTGGCCGTAAAATGCAAATAAAATGATGAAAGGTCACGGAGGGGCGATGACTATGGTTCCTTAGGTCGTATTTGATGGCACAGAAAAGTTTTAGGCGATCCGAGTCCGGGGGGCCCTGCCCACTGGGAAGGTGTGGGCTATAGCATACGAAAATATGAGAACCGGGCAGAATTCTATTTTTTTGCCGTAAAACACAAAACAACGAGGAACTATCATGGCAGGGTGGTGACTATGGTACCTTAGGTCGTATTTGATGGCCCGGAAACATTTTAGAAAATCGGGGTCATGGGGGCCCGGCCCACTCGGAAGGCCTGGGCTATAGCACACGAAAATATGGGAATCGGGCGGAATTCTAGTTTTTTGGTCGTAAAATGCAAAATAACGAGGAACGGTCTTGGAGGGGCGGTGACTATGGTTCCTTAGGT
>AWOL01S0033867.1:0-17887 GCA_000715115.1 Nicotiana otophora
GTATAGCACACGAAAATATGGGAATCGGGCGGAATTCTAGTTTTTTGGTCGTAAAATGCAAAATAACGAGGAACGGTCTTGGAGGGGCGGTGACTATGGTTCCTTAGGTCATATTTGAAGGCCCGAAAAAATTTTAGGCCATCTGGGTCCGGGGGTCCGGGCCCACTCGGAAGGCCTGGGCTATAGCACACGAAAATATGGGAATCGGGCGGAATTCTAGTTTTTTGGTCGTAAAATGCAAAATAACGAGGAACGGTCTTGGAGGGGCGGTGACTATGGTTCCTTAGGTCCTATTTGATGGCCTAGAAAAATCATAGGCGATCCAGGTCCGGAGAGGTCCGGGCCCACTTGGAAGGTGTGGGTATAGCACACGAAAACATGCGAATCGGGCGGAATTCTAGTTTTTTGTCCGTAAAATGCAAAATAAAAGAGGAACGGTCATGGCAGGGTGGTGACTATGGTTCTTTAGGTCGTATTTGACGGATTGGAAAAAATATTAGCCGATCCAAGTCCGGGGGGCTCGACCCACTCGGAAGTCGTGGACTATGCTCACGAAACTTTGGGAACCAGGCGAAATTCTAGTTGTTTGGCCGTAAAATGCAAAAAACGAGAAACGACCATGGCGGGGCGGTGACTATGGTTCCTTAGGTCGTATTCGATAGCCCGGAACATTTTTAGGTGATCCAGGTCTGGGGGCCCGGGCCCACTCGGAAGGTGTGGGCTATAGCTCAAGAAATTATTGGAATCGGGCGGAATTCTAGTTTTTTGGCCGTAAAACGCAATAAAACGTGGAATGGTCATGGAGAGGCAGTGACTATGGTTACTTAGGTCGTATTCTATGGCCCGAAAATATTTTAGGCGATCGGGCCCACTCGGAAGGCGTGGGTTAGCACACGAAAATATGAGAATCCGGCGAAATTCTAGTTTTTTTACCGTAAAATGCAAAAAAAGAGGAACGGTCATGTCGAGGCGGTAACTACGGTTCCTTAGGTCATATTTCATGGCCTGAAAATTTTTTAGGCGATCGGAGTCCGGGGGGACCGGGCCCACTCGGAAGGCGTGGGCTATAGCACAAGAAAAGATGAGAATCAGGCAGAATTCTAGTTTTTTGGCCGTAAAATACAAAACCCGAGGAACGATGATGGCGGGGTGGCGGATATGGTTCCTTAGGTCGTATTCTATGGCCCGAAAAATTTTAGGCGACCGCGCCCACTCGGAAGGCGTGGGCTATAGCACACGCAAATATGGGAATCAGGCAGAATTTTAGAATTTTGGCCGTAAAACGCAAAACAAAAAAAGAGGAACGGTCATTGCGGGGCAGTAACTATGGTTCCTTAGGTATGTATTTCATGGCCCGTAAAATTCTTAGGCGATCGAGGTTCAGGGGACCCGGAGCCACTCAGAAGGCGTGGGCTATAGAACACGAAAATATGAGAATCGGGTAGAATTCTACTTTTTTGGCCGTAAAACACAAACAAACGAGGAACGATGATGGCGGGGCAGTGACAATGGTTCCTTAGGTCGTATTCTATGTCCTAAAAATTTTTTAGACGATCCGGGTCCTGGGGGCGGGCGCACTGGGAAGGCGTGGCACACGAAAATATGGGAATCAGGCGAATTATAGCTTTTTGGCCGGAAAACGAAAAAAATGAGGAACGGTCATGCTGGGGCAGTGGCTATGGTTCCTTAGGTCATATTTGATGGCCCGAAAAAATTTTAGGCCATCTGGGTCCGGGGGTCCGGGCCCACTCGGAAGGCGTGGGCATAGCACACGAAAATATGAGAATCGGGCGGAATTCTAATTGTTTGGCCGCAAAATGCAAAGAAATGAATAAAGGTCATAGCGGGGCGGTTACTATGGTTCCTTAGGTCGTATTTGATGGCCTGGAAAAGTTTTAGGCGATCCGTGTCCGGGGGTCCCTGCCTACTGGGAATCGGGCGAAATTCTAGTAGACGTTTTTTTGGCCATAAAATTAAATAAATGAGAAACGAGCATAGCGGGGCGGTGACTATGGTTCCTTAGGTCGTATCCTATGGCCCGAAAAATTTTAGGCGATCCAGGTCCGGGGGGCCCGGGCTCACTCGGAAGGCGTGAGCTATAGCATACGAAAATATAGGAATCAGACGGAAATCTAGTTTTTTGGGCGTAAAGAGCAAACAAACGAGGAACGATGATGGCGGGGCGGTGACTATGGTTCCTTAGGTCGTATTCTATGGCCCGAAAAATCTTTAGGCAATCCGGGTCCGAGAGGCGGGCCCATTCGGAAGGCGTGGGCTACAACACATGAAAATATGAGAATCATGTGGAATTTTATTTTTTGGCCGTAAAATGCAAAAACATGAGGACAGGTCATGGCGGGGCGGTGACTATGGTTCCTTAGGTCGTATTTGATGGCCCGGAAGAATTTTAGGCGATCGGAGTCCAGGCCCACTCGGAAGGCGTAGGCTATAGCACGTAAATATGGGAATCGGGCGGAATGCTAGTGTTTTGGCCGTAAAACGGAAAATAATGAGGAAAGGTAATGGCGGGATGGTAACTATGGTTCCTTAGGTCGTATTTGATGGCTCGTAAAGTTTTTAGGCGATCAAGGTCCGGGTGGCCCTGCCCACAGGGAAGGCGTGTGCTATAGCACACGAAAATATGGGAATCGGGAGGAATTCTAGTTGTTTGGCCGTAAAATGCAAAACATGAGGAAAGATGATGGCGGGGGCGGCGACTATGGTTCCTTAGGTCGTATTCTATGGCCTGAAAAATTTTTAGGCAATCCAGGTCCGGGGGCGGGCCCACTCGGAGGCGTGGGTTATAGCACACGAAAATATGAGAATCGGTCGTAATTATAATATTTTTGCCGTAAAACACAAAAAAATGAGGAACGATCATGGCGGGGCAGTGACTATGGTACCTTAGGTCGTATTTGATGGCCCGGAAAAATTTTAGGCAATCAGGGTCCGGGGGGCCCGGGCCCACTCGGAAGGCCTCGGCTAGCACAAAAAAATATGGGAATCGGGCGGAATTCTAGTTTTTTGGGGGTAAAACGCAAATTAACGAGTAACGGTCATGGCAAGGTGGTGACTATGGTTCTTTAGGTCGTATTTGATGGCCCAAAAAAATTTTAGGCGATCCGAGTTCGGGGGGGCCGACCCACTCGAAAGGCGTGGACTATGCACACGAAAATATGGGAATTGGGCGGAATTCTAAATTTTTGGCCTAAAATGCAAACAAACGAGGAACGGTCATGGCGTGGCGGTGACTATGGTTCCGTAGGTCGTATTTGATGGCCCGGAAAAATTTTAGGCGATCGGGGGTCCGGGCGTCCGGGCCCACTCGGAAGGCGTAGGCTATAGCACACGAAAATATGGGAATCGGGCGGAATTCTAGTTCTTTGGCCGTAAAATGGAACATAATGAGGAAATGTAATGGCGGGACGGTAAATATGGTTCCTTAGGTCGTATTTGGTGGCCCAGAAAGCTTTTAGGCGATCCAGGTCCGGGTGGCCCTGCCCACTGGGTAGGCATGTGCACGAAAATTTGGGAATCAGGAAGAATTCTAGTTGTTTGGCCGTAAAATGCAAAACATGAGGAACGATGATGGTGGGGGCGGCGACTATGGTTCCTTAGATCGTATTCTATGACCCGAAAAAATTTTAGGTTATCCGGGTCTGGGGGCAGGCCCACTCGGAAGGTGTGGGCTATAGCACACGAAAATATGGGAATCGGACGTAATTCTAGTTTTTTCACGGTAAAACACAACAAAACGAGGAACGATCATGGCGGGTCAGTGACTATGGTACCTTAGGTAATATTTGATGGCCCGGAAAAATTTTAGGCAATCAGGGTCCGGGGGGCCCGGGCCCACTCGCAAGGTGTAGGCTATAGCACACGAAAATATTGGAATCGGACGTAATTCTAGTTTTTTGGCCGTAAAACGCAAAATAACGAGGAACGGTCATGGCGGGGCACTGACTATGGTTCCTTAGGTCCTATTTGATGGCCCAGATAACTCTTAGGCGATCCAGGTCAGGAGGGCCCGACCACTTGGAAGGCGTGGGCTATAGCACACGAAAATATGGGAATCGGGTGGAATTCTAGTTTTTTGGCCATTAAAACGCAAAAACAAAAAAAGAGGAACGGTCATGGCAGGGCGGTGACTATGGTTCTTTAGGTCGTATTTGATGGCCCACAAAAATTTTAGGCGATCCGAGTTCCAGGGGCCCGACCCACTCGGAAGGCGTGGACTATGCACACGAAAATATGGAAATCGGGCGAAATTCTAGTTTTTTGGCCGTAAAATGCAAAACAACGAGGAACGGTCATGGCTAGGCGGCGACTATGGTTCCTTAGGTCGTATTCCATCGCATGAAAATATTTTAGACGATCCGGATCCGGGGTTGGGCCCACTCGAAAGGCGTGGGCTATAGCACACGAAAATATGGGAATCGGGCGAATTCTAATATTTTTGCCGGAAAACGCAAAAACACGAGGAACGGTCATGCCGGGGCGATGGATATGGTTCCTTAGGTTGTATTGGATGGCCCGGAAAAGTTTTAGGCGATCGGGGTTCGGGGGTCCGGGCCTACTCGGAAGGCGTGAGCTATGCACACGAAAATATGAGAATCGGGCGGAATTCTAGTATTTTTGTCGTAAACCGAAAACAAATGAATAAAGGTCATGGCGGGGAAGTTACTATGGTTCCTTAGGTCGTATTTGATGGCCCGAAAAAGTTTTAGGCGATCCGGGTCCGGGGGGCCCTCCCCCCGGGAAGGCTTGGGCTATAGCACACGAAAATATGGGAATGAGGCGGAATTCTATTTTTTTTGTCGTAAAGCACAAAAACACCAGGAACGATCATGGCGGGGCGATGACTATGGTACCTTAGGTAGTATTTGATGGCCCGGAAAAATTTTAGGCAATCGGGGTCCGGGGGCCCAGGCCCACTCGGAAGGCGTGGGCTATAACATACGAAAATATGGGAATCGGGCGGAATTCTTATTTTTTGGCCGTAAAACGCAAAATAACGAGGAACGATCTTGGCAGGGCGGTGACTATCTTTCCTTAGGTCTTATGTAATGGCCCAAAAACAATCTTAGGCGATCCAGGTCCGAAGGCCCCGGGCCCATTCGGAAGGCGTGGGCTAAAGCACATGAAAATATGGGAATCGGGCGGAATTCTAGTTTTTTGGCCGTAAAACGAAAAACAAACGAATAATGGTCATGGCGAGGCGGTGACTATGGTTCCTTAGGTCGTATTTGATGGCCTGGAAAATTTTTAGGCGATCGGGGTCCGGGCCTATTCGGAAGGCATGGGCTATAGCACACGCAAATATGGGAATCAGACGGAATTCTAGTTTTTTGGCCGTAAAACGCAAAAACAACGAGGACAGGTCATGGCGAGGCGATGACTATGGTTCCTTAGGTCGTATTTGATGGCCTGGGAAAATTTTTGGCAATCGAGGTCCGGGCGTCCAGGCCCACTCGGAAGGCGTGGGCTATAGCACACGAAAATATGGGAATCGGGAGGAATTCTAGTTGTTTGGTCGTAAAATGCAAAAAACGAGGAACGATCATGGCGGGACGGTGACTGTGGTACCTTAAGTCGTATTTGATGGCCCAAAAGAATTTTAGGCGATCAGGGTTCGGGTCCACTCGGAAGGCGTGGGCTATAGCACACGAAAATATGGGAATCGGGAGGAATTCTAGTTGTTTGGTCGTAAAATGCAAAAAACGAGGAACGATCA
Source organism: Nicotiana otophora (assembly GCA_000715115.1). Classification (NCBI taxonomy): domain Eukaryota; kingdom Viridiplantae; phylum Streptophyta; class Magnoliopsida; order Solanales; family Solanaceae; genus Nicotiana; species Nicotiana otophora. The sequence continues at coordinate 5,735 of AWOL01S0033867.1, forward strand.
TGGCGGGACGGTGACTGTGGTACCTTAAGTCGTATTTGATGGCCCAAAAGAATTTTAGGCGATCAGGGTTCGGGTCCACTCGGAAGGCGTGGGCTATAGCACAAGAAAATATGGTAATCGGGCGAAATTCTAGTTTGTTTGGCCATAAACACAAAAACAACGAAGACGGTCATGGCGGGGCATTGAATATTGTTCCTTAGGTCGTATTTGATGGCCCGAAAAATTTGTAGGCGATCGGGTTCCGGGGGGCCCGGGCCCACTCGGAAGGCGTGGGCTATAGCACTCGAAAATATGGTAATCGGACGGAATTCTAGTTTTTTTGCCCAAAACAACACAAAAGGAGGAACGGTCATGGCAGGGAGGTAACTATGGTTCTTTAGGTCATATGTGATGGCCCGAAAAAATTTTAGGCGATTAGAGTCCGGGGGGCCCGGGCCTACTCGAAAGGTGTGGGCTATAGCACACGAAAATATGGGAATCAGACGTAATTCTAGTTTTTTGGCCGTAAAACGAAAACAATAAAGAGGAATGGTCATGGCGGGGCGGTGACTATGGTTCCTTAGGTCCTATTTGATGGCCCAGAAAAAGTTTAAGCTATCCGGGTCCGGAGGGTCCGGGCCCACTCGGAAGGCGTGGGCTATAACACACGACGATATGGGAATCGGGCGGAATTCTAGTTTTTGGCTGTAAAACGCAAGACAAACGAGGAACGATCATGGCGGGGCAGTGACTATGGGTGTTTAGGTCATATTTGATGGCCCGAAAAAATTTTAGGCGATCCGAGTCCGGGGGGCCCAGCCCACTCGGAAGGCTCGGGCGATAGCACACGAAAATATGGGAATCGGGCGGAATTCTAGTTTTGTGGCCTTAAAATGCAAAAAACGAGGAACAATCATGGCGGGACGGTAACTATGGTTCCTTAGGTCGTATTTGATGGCCCGAAAAATTTTTAGGTGATCCGGGTCGGGGGGCTTGGCCCACTAGGAAGGCGTGGGCTATAGCACATGAAAATATAGGAATTGGGTGGAATTCTAGTTTTTTGTTCGTAAAACGCAAAAAAACTGTCACGACCCAAAATCCCACCACAGGCGTCGTGATGGCACCTAGTCTCTAAGACTAGGTAAGCCCATTTCAATTACATTTTGAAGCGATTTTTTTTTATTTGAATTAAATATGTAATCAAATATAACAACGGAACAAATATGAATATACAACCTCCCAATACTGGTAGTACTGAGTCACGAACTCTAACTAAATACAAGGAATGATCACGAGGACCGAATATATAATATTGTTTGATTAACATTAACAGTACACTGAAATGAAAATACTCCAAGGGACTACGACGACCAAGCAGCTCGGCCTTGAATCCTTACGATCCCGATTTAACTCTGCTCAAGTCCGATATTACCAATACCTGGCTCTGCACAAAAATGTGCAGAAGTGTAGTATGGGTACACCACGGTCGGTACCCAGTAAGTATCAAGACTAACCTCAGTAAAGTAGAGACGAGGTACAGTCAAGACACTCACTAGTCTAATAGCATGTGCAATATAATATACAAAATAATAGAAAACAAATAACAATAAGGGCAAGATAAAACAACTAGTGATATGCACAGCAAGACAACAAGAACACCATAAATATCGCTCAACAATTAATAAATACAATTACACCCAATTAAATCATGTCCTTCAAATAAATGTCTTTCAAATATAATTCTTCCAAATAATTCTTTTTCAAATATAATTAATATAATTTTCTCAAATAATTATCTTCCAAATATAATTCTTTCAATAAATCTTTTCCAATATAATTTCCTCAAATAATATCTTTCAAATACAATTCTTTCATATAATATTTTTTAAATAAAAATCCTTCCAAATAAATATTTTGAATATAATTCTTTCAATTAAGAAGTCACCCCGTGACACCTCATTTCATAATCTTAAAAATACGGGTCTCAGCCCATTTTCATATATTTCCATGGCACTTCGTGCCCATAATTAAATCATCATATTTTCGCGGCACCTCGTGCCCTCATTTCATATCACAACTGCACGGACAATTCACGTGCCAAATATCATTATCTTTTACTCACAGCACCTCGTGCCCACATCTCATATCACAACTGCACGGACAATTCACGTGCCAATATCCTCATTATTTACTCACGGCACCTCGTGCCCACACTTCATTTTATAATCATCCTGACAATAGCCACATGCTCCCAATTTTAACATAAATCGGATTGTTATCAATTTACCAACAACAAGACAAATTGCACAAGGTATAAAAATAAACACAAGAAAATCATAACATCACATGAAAATCACCAACACCACGACTCCACATCATCACATATCGTCCCTGACAATAGCCACCCTTATCTCTCCTATAGACACCCTTATCTCTCCTATAGCCACCCTTATCTCTCCGCTCTGACAATATCCATAGCCACCCTTATCGCTCCTATAACCACCCTTATCGATCCTATAGTCGCCCTTATCGCTCCTCCCAGACAATATTCCAACAAACACAACAACACTGAAATGCCACCCTTATACCCACATAATATCAACGGTGAAATGCCACCCTTATCTCCTCAAAATAATAACTCACACAACACAATAATTTACACAGAAAATTATCACGGCAACATACAAAATCAATTCATATCACAATTTGCCCAATGACCACAACCAAAATTCCAAAGATACAACCAAGTCAATTAATTTCACAACAAATAGCCGAAGGCTCCACACAATGTGTATAACACCCCAAAACAATTAATAAAGATAGAAATTACTCAGCATAAAGCAAGCCTTCATTAACCCAAATTTAGATAATTATATTAACACTTCTTTTTAAACTTGCTTAAATTAATTATTTGCATAGGAAAAACTCATATTGGAATTAAATTCCAAGAAATATCAAACCAACAATACTCACGAAGTTACATAATTTTTCAAGTAACAATCACACCAAATTGTCATGTAAACACAAATTCAACAACAAGGATTTAGACATGGCAAATATATGATTTAACAAATACTAACAATTATCCAAATTACTACACAATTTGCCCAAGACTTTAACTCAATGAATTTTGCACATATAATCCTGAGTACGTACTCGTCACCTCGCGTACACGGCTTTTCACATTTCACAAATGGCACATAAGGCTCGATGCCTAAGGGGTAATTCCCCCACTCGAGGTTAAGCAAGACACTTACCTTTTTGAAGTTATGCTGATATTCCAAAATCGCCTTCTTGCTTGAATTGACCTCCGTATAGCTCAAATCTATCTAAATTAATTGCATAACTTCATTAAAATTCATAGAAAATAATTCCGGATAATAATACGTCGACTTAAAAATTTTATTCCAAAAAGTCAACAAAAGTCAACGTGGGGCTCGCCTTTCGGAACCCGACATAATTTTTATGGATTCATGAAATATAAACACTTTAGGATATAGAACACTTACCCCAACCAAGCTTGTGAAAATCCTTCCAGAATCACCCAAATCCGAGCTCCAAAAATCCAAAACGAAAATGGCAAAATGACCAATTTTGGTCCTTAATGATTCTGTCTAGTTTTGCTTCTGCGAGCACTGTTCACGCTTCTACGCTGCCTCCGCTTCTGCGAGACTGTTCACGCTTCTGCGATCACTGTTCACGCTTCTACGAATCACTGTTCATGTTGCTACCCAGAAATTCCAGCAGCTTATCTTCATGTCCGAATTGATCCGTTAACCTTTCGAAATCCACCTGAGGCCCTCGGAACCTCAACCAAATATACCAACACATCCCAAAATATAATACGAACTTAGTCGAGGCTTCAAACCATGTCAAACAATGCCGAAATTACGAATCGCACGTTGAATCGAATTATGAGTTTTCAACTCTTCCAACTTCTATATTTTGCGCCGAAACGTATCAAATCAATCCGGAATGACTTCAAATTTTGCACACAAGTCATAAATGACGAAATGGAGCTATTCAAATTTCCGGAATCAAAATCCGACCTCGTTATCAAAAATTCAACCTTTGGTCGGACTTTCCAAAAATCTTCCATTTTCCAACTTTCACCAAAATATGTCGAATTATCCTACAGACTTCCAAATCCAAATCCGAACATATGCCTGTAAGTCCGAAATCATCATACGAAGCTATTGCCATCATCGAAATTCCATTCTGGGGTCAATTGCTCAAAAGTCAACTCTCTGGTCAACTCTTTCCATTTTAAGCTTCTAAATATGAATTGTTCTTTCAATTTAATTCTGAATCTTCCGAAAATCAAACTCGACCACACCCGCGGGTCATAATACATATTACGAAGCTTCTCGAGACCTTAAGTCACTGAACGGGACGTTAATTCTTAAAACGACAAGTCGGATCATTACATTCTCCACCTCTTAAACAAATGTTCGTCCTCGAACGTGCTAAGAATTATTCTGAGGACATTAAATTACTGAGTGTATTATTACACACCTACTCGCGTGCGATTCTATGTTTTGCAATTTAACATGGGTCTGACAACACCATCTCAATTTAGATTATTTCTTTTATCCATACATATAAATCTTAAAACTAATTTCTTACACTCCTAACATGTTCAAAAGGCCTGATTTTCACATCAACGCACGATATTAGTCTCAACTGGCTATAGCAACTCGTGCCTACGCACACATCAACTTTCTTAATAGTGTTGAAGTGCTTCAAAAAATTTCTGGGGTGTTACATTCTCCCCCGCTCAGGATCATTCGCCCTTAAACACATAACATAACTTATCTCTTCTTTTGCACGTCTCAATCCCCCAAATTTTACTAACTCCCAAAATTTTCAGAAATTTCGGTAGAGTCTCCCCTGTAATTGGGCCTATCCACCTTCCAGAGTAACACCAAAATAATTCCTAACAACACATCCACAACCCCAACAAAACATCACAATATATATATCAATAACACTAATCTCAGCGTTACAAGCACTGCATTATCATAATGATATCAAGAAATGAGGTACATCATATGTATGCCTATCACCACATTTCTGGTATTAATAGTTGTTCATAATCGATTACAACATCGCCAATTAACCTCATATTAACCCAAACCTCGTTTCGCATTTTCACAACACTGACAGTAAAATGTGAGGCATGAAGACCTCATAACTATTTACCCGACTTAACGAGCCACATTTAACGCCGCCTGGACACTCACCTCATAGGTTAAAACTCAATATTTTTCTCACAAATATGGATAAATATGCACATAAACACATAAAAGAATTATCAAATAAGCCTAAGAGGCATGTCTCCATATTAATACTATAGTACAAATTTTAATTTCATAAAAGGAGAATTTAAACTCATAAAATTTTCACAAGGACCTCGTCCTTATATAACTTACACCGCGGCTCGTAGACCAATTTAAATATTTTACATCATATAAAAATACGAGGATCTCGTCCTCAACTCCGAATCACAAGTATTTTGCACATTGTGCCAACTGAAATTTCAATTTCCTTTCTTTCTTCTTTTCAATAAATTTCGTAAATATTTTTCATAACACATAATGAAACCTCATGTCGGTAGGGAATATAATTCATAAAATTGGAATCAATTATTCCGAAACACATTAAACCCACTGTAATGAATAATAAAAGTTACTTTTGGACTTATAGCCCTCAATGGTGCACAAAAATAAAAATGACAGACACGAGCTCACATCTTCAAATCTCCCTACAGGGATAAACATATAAGAGGGTCATAAAATTACGAAGCTCACCCATAAGCGGAGCGTAATAGGAGGACTCACCTCAATATTCAGAACTAAATCAAATTAAGGGAAAATATTCTTTTATAACCAATCAGGATCGTACTTGTAACGACACCATCCGGTGTATCGGCCTCAGCCAAATCATAGCGATTATATCAACGGGTCGGGCCTCCACCTCTTAAACGCCCACTACCCGTTTGTCCTCCACCTCTAACGGACTGTGCACGTGGAGTATTAACTGGAATAAAGCTTGTAGCTGGAGTGCTCTGATGAAATCCACCCCTCCCAAGACTGGGACAATCTCTCATGATGTGCCTAGTATCAGCACACTCATAACAACCCCTCTGAGGTCGCGGTTGCTCGTACGGAGTCTGTGCCAGATAACTGAAATAATCATTATAGGAATCTCATGCCGGTGGTGCATTATAAGAACTTATTGGAGTACTCTAAGTAATCTGATGTGCGGACTGAGCTGGCCGACTGCTCGAGCCTCCACTATAATGGGTCCTAGCTGAAGAGTAAAATTCACTGAACCCTCCAGATCTTCGAGAACTTTTGGTCTCCTTAGACTCCCTTTCCCTGCCTAAAACACCCTCAATCTTACTTGCAATCTCCACTACTTGTTTAAATGGAGTATCAGTTTGCAACTCTCGAGCCATGCATATTTTAATATCATAATCGAGCCCCTCAATAAATCTGCGGACTCGATCTCTGATTGTAGGAACCAAGATAGGTGCATGACGGGCTAACTCGCTGAACCTGATAGCATATTCTGACACTGTCATAGTGCCCTGACGCAACCGTTCAAACTCTGTGCGCCACACATCTCTGAGATCTGGGGAACAAACTCTTTCAAGAACATTTCCGAAAATGGAGCCCAAGTTGGTGATATTGCATCGGTTGGTCTACCTTCTTCATAGATTTGCATGTGTCTGACAGTTGAAATGTAGTAAGGCAACTCCGCTCATTACCAGCAGCCGGATATCCCGCCAAACAACTTAAGGTATCAAGATTCGACCCAGCATAAGCTCTAATCAAATTACATTCACAGGTTTAGGTAATTAAACTAATAAGTTGAGTGCAAGTAATACAAATATCGCATGATAGAGTCCTAAGTCTACTCGGACGTAACCATGATTTTATCTACGTACGGACTCTCTTCACCTCATGCGTACGTAGACCTCACAACAAGTAGCACATAACAAAATACATCACCCGTGGGGTAATTTTCCCCTCACAAGGTTAGACACGAGACTTACCTCGCTCTGAAATTTCATAACCGGCTCTAATGCCTCTCCAACACCTCAATTCAATGCCAAACGATCCAAAACTAATTAAACAACGTGCAACCAAATCAAAATATACTCCAATAGTCGTAATTTAACAATTTATAACAATTTTCAACTCCGCTCGAAAAGTCAACAAAGTTAACCCCCGGCCCACATGCCCGGATTCCAAAACTTTTCAAGGATAAACATTACCCATAACACCACGAACTCAAATATGTAATTTATTCCTAATTCTATGTCCAATTTTGTGTTCAAAATCCAAAAATTCAATTTCTAGGTTTTCTTCAAAAGTTCCATAATTTCTACAAATTTTCATGTTTAAATCCATATATAACTTATGTATTTAGCTCACAATGTGCAGGAATTCACTTACCACATGATGGATGATGGAATGACACTTCAAAATCGCCCCAAGCTCGGCTCCCATGGAAGAATTGAGATAAAATGAACCAAAAATCCATTTTTGCAAAATTATACACTGCCCAGTCGACCCTTCTTCGCGAACGCGGCAAGTCCATCGCGTTCGCGGAGCACAATCATCTTCTGCTCCCCAACTCCTCTAGAGAATGCAAGAAAAAACTTGCGGACACAAAGCTTTACCAGGCTTCGGTTCGCAAATGCGGCATCGCCTACGCGAATGCGAAGGCCAAGTCACCGCGAACGCGAACCTGGCATAGCGAACGCGAAGCATTACTAACCATACACACGAGACCTCAATCGCGAGCACGAAGAATAGATCTCCACCAACTCCAAATCCTTCTTCGCGAACGCGAGCTTCCCTACGTGTCGCAAAGAACAAAACCAGAACCAGCAAACCAACAACAACAATTCACCCAAACTTGGTCCGAAACCATCCCGAAATACACCCGAGGCCCCCAGGACTCCGTCCAATCACACCAACAAGTTCCACTACCTCATTCAAACTTATTCAAAGGCTCGAAACGCCATGAATAATATCAAAACCATGAATCGACGATCAAAATTCTTCTTTTAACTTCCAAACATCAAACTTCGTCGAACGCGTCTGAATCACATTTAGACATTCCAGAATGACGTCAAATTTTACGTACAAGTCACAAATCACAATACGAACCTATTTCAAGTCTCGGAATCCCATATGGACATCGATAACACCAAAGTCTACTTCAAATCGAACTTAAAAAATTCTAAAACCTTCACAATGCCAACTTTCCACAAGAAGCGTCGAAACGCTCCTGGACCATCCGATTCTCAAACCGAACATATGCCCAAGTCCAAAATCATCATACGAACCTACTGGAACCTTCAAATACCAATTCCGAGGTGATTTACTCAAAAGTCAAACCTTGGTAAAGTCTTTCAACTTAAAGCTTCCGAATTGAGAATTATCCTTCCAAATCAACTCTGAACTTCGCGAAAACCGAAACCGACCACACGTGCAAGTCATAATACATAAAGTGAAGCTATTCAAGGCCTCAAACCGCCGAACGACCGAGCTAGAGCTCAAAACGACTGATCGGATCGTTACATTATCCTCCTAGAATATTTACTTCGAAAATTTATAGATTCTCTAAGGTCGTTTATGTCACATTACATTTTACCTGCTTGATGGCCAATTTTTTTTAATTGATTACTTATATATGAAAGATGCATAACTAATTTGATTTTATTGGGAAATGGAAGGGTAATCACGTATTTGTGTTGAATTATTCTTGCTTAGGCAGCCGGATAAGTGACATTTAAAAAAATATATTCTCTCCCTTATAAAACATTTCACAGGTAAAACAATGTAGATTAGTAGTAATTTGGTACTTATATAGTTTCCCATTTCAAAACTTACAAATTCCATTTTAAGTAATCATTCCAACAGTCATAAATATAAGTAAGTACTCATCCAAATGTTGATTATTTGTATTAACGAAAACACACAGAAAAGAGAAAAAAGAAGAAAGAAAAATGAAGGGCCTTAAAAGACAAAGACAACACCATAGGGGTTTTAGAAGGGTTTTAGCAAGTGCAAGGTAAATACGACGTCGCAGAAGCATGACTTATCTAGTCCGGAGACGAGAAAAGGAAATCAGAAATCAGGAATTAGCCGTTGTTGGAGTTTTGTCTCAGCTCCCAATAGTGAAGCATGACCCATTTTCTCAGCTTGGATACATCAATTTCCGCCACCACAAATCTCTCAATCTTTCACACCCCCTTTTCACCTTCCAATGCAGTAATATTACCCTTAGTGTCTCCCAAATCTCTGGCTTTGCCCTTAGAGAATTCCAAGAAATCAGCATCAAGAACACCAACTAGAACTAGTACTAAAACCCCATTAACCAGTAACTACTTTGTCATCTTTTCTTTTATTGTTATCTTTTTATTTTTTTCACTTTTCTTGATTTATAATTTTTTTTATGGTTCCTTTTTAGAGGTATTGGCCAGTGGTGTAGCTGCTACTTCAGTGGAGGGAGAAGGTGATGTTGAAATTGCTCAGGGATATACAATTACTCAGTTTTGTGATAAAATGATTGATTTATTCCTAAATGAAAAACCCAAGTCAAAAGAATGGAAAAAGTACTTGGTTTTTAGAGAAGAATGGAAAAAATACAGGGATAGATTTTACAGTCGGTGTCAAACTCGAGTTGATTCAGAAGCTGATTCTCAAATGAAGGAGAAATTAATTAGCTTGGCTAGAAAAGTTAGGAAGGTATGTTGAATTTCCTTTAATGCATATTTCAGTTGATGGTTGAAAATGAGAAGTCAGTGTTTTACTTTGGAAAGGCTTTGGCTTTGAATATTTATGTGGTTTTTGTTCGGTAAAGGCTTTAGTTTTAGATATTCCCAAGTTGTTCTTGATCAGGAATGAGCCATTTGCAGATTGATGATGAACTAGAAAGGCATACTGAACTTCTCAAAGAGATACAAGATAACCCGAGGGATTTGAATGCAATCGTTACTAAGAGGCGCAAGGACTTCACTGGTGAATTCTTTCGTCATTTGACTCTGCTTTCGGAAGTTTATGATAGCTTGGAGGAGCGGGATGGTAAAGTGTCTTTCACTTAAGGCATTAATTTTATTTTAGCTCTATTGGTCTTAGTTATATGTTGTTTGCAATTCAAGGGAATCAAAATCGTTTTGCAGCATGCTGCTGCATTCTGAACTTTTCTGCTATAAAAATGAAATTGGACTATATTTTCATGGCATACTGTTCAAGCTAAAGCAGCCAGGCTTGCAACCAATTATTAGTTAAAAGCTTGTTTCTGGGGGCGCTTAAGCCCTGAAGCTCAGTGCACACATAAGTTATTAAGGCGTGTCTCGATGCCGACGGGCTTTGTTCTAAAGAGGGCAAGACTAAGGATAAGTATAGCTGGCGAAATGAAATATCAATTGTTAAGGAATCATTATGGACGAATATGTCAGTGATTACGAACTGAGATTAGGAAGTTAGAAATTTAGAATAAGATGGATAGTCACCAGTATCAATCTAAATTAGAAACCTAAACTTGCTCTTTGCAGTAGAATTATAAATTAAGATGTTTTTTAATTAATTGGAATCATACTTTATGTAGTTCACTTAATTGCAGATTTTTATTTCGCTTTCTTGGACTCTGCATAACATATATTTCTAATTTTTGTCCTCATTTGCGCCTTTCTGCACTAAGGAGCTTGCTTTAATCCACTTCGGGCTTAAAGCCCCAATAGGCACAAAACTGATCAGCCTGTATAAGTCCTTTTTTCCCTTTCCTCTTAGCTCGAAGTCTTGTCTGTTCTAAGAGGTATCTAATGAGCATGCCATTTATTTTGTTTATTTATTTTATGATAAAGATCATGTTATTGATTTAGTGGTTATTTCACGTTATCATATTTTGTGAATTTTTTATGAGCAGCAATTGCCAGACTTGGGACTAGATGCTTGTCTGCAGTCAGTGCTTATGATAACACATTGGAGATTGTGGGAACACTAGATACCGCCCAGGCCAAATTTGATGACATCTTGAACTCTCCATCAATTGATGCAGCATGTGAGAAGATTAAAAGCCTTGCCAAGTCTAAAGAACTTGACTCTTCTTTGGTCCTGCTGATAAATGGTGCTTGGGCTTCAGCAAAAGAATCCTCTACCATGAGAAATGAGGTATGGACTTTTGTAGTCTACTCCACTTGATTCACAAACAAGAGATTTCCTTGATCTATCTTTTTGAAGTGAAATGCTGAATTTCGTCATATGTTCAGGAACTTATAATTTGTCCAAACAGTGTTATGGACTAGACATTATTGTAATGTTGATGATGTTCCATAAACTGTTCTGGATTTGTTTTGTATCTTAAACTTGTCAAGAAGATGGACTCTTTCATATTGCACGTATATAAATGGTTTTCCTACTTCATTTTTTCTCCCACATCCATTAATGTGCTAGGAAATTTATAGTTTGTGCATTCAAGTTGTACCCTAGTGAAATAGAGAGAACTCGCACTTGTCAAATTCGGGATGTGCACTGTTAAGTTGCAACTTATTTAACCGTCCTAACCAAATTATGATACGGTTATATTTGTTTTAAGCACTTTGAGATTGTTGAAATGTGTTTTTTCGGTTATTGTGATGTTGAAATAGTTTTACATCATTGTTTGTCATGTTGGAATATATGGATTGGTGGAGTGTGCCCATCAGGGCTTTAGGGGTGTCAATTTTTATCAATAAAAGCATAGGGTATTCAAACTTAAGTTGGGCCATGTTACGTTTATTGACTCAATTCGTTTTAACTCATCCAAACCTGACGAGATCCGACCTATGTTTGATTCATGAATTGTGACGATCCCAAACTCGAGTTGGACTAGCTGGATTATGACTAGTTTCTTAATCCATTTTAATCCAAGCAAACATTGGGTGTGTTGGTCATGACCCGATTATTAACCTCACCCCTTTTAATGTGCCTCAACTTAAGTCAATCCATCTATTTGATACCCCTATTTGAATTTTCCTATTAGTAATTCTCCTTTTTTCCTTGTTTTTAATTTCTTTTAAAAAAAGAAAAATAAAATATGACTGCTTTTCGTTTTTGGAGACTTGAGGATTGATGATATGGATGTATATACAGGTTGGGGTATAGCCTAAACCCT
>AWOL01S0033867.1:19673-30156 GCA_000715115.1 Nicotiana otophora
CCCCCCCCCCCCCCCAACAACCATGGTGGATATTTTGATTGGAAAAAAAAAAAAAGATGTACAGTTGCAGACATTCTTCTATGTTGAATAGTAAACTCCTTCTATTCCGATTTTTGGCACACGTTCCATGTGCTATATTCCAAAACATTTGACACCAATATGATGTACATGTCAAAACTTTGTGCCAATGAAATTATCACGTAACATGCTATGTGGGGAGTAGATGGTTTATTAGAACCTGTAGCTCATATACAAGAAAAACATTAGTAGTATGACGATTGTAACGAGGAATACTACTATACAGTTTAGAAAGTGTAGAACATCCTGAAGCTACTCATAATTCCTGGGCCATTCGATGCCATTGGTTCCAATTAAGTAAATTTAACTGTTTTTCAATTGTCTTAAATTAAATTCCATGTCCTCATGCTTTCTTCTTATTCTATTTGGAGGGGGTGAAAGGGAGGACATCAATATAATTGTAAAAACTGGAAAATGTCTTCAGATGAAAATATGTTTTAACTAAACCATTGGTTGTGTTTGCACAAGTAATTTGTGGAGTCCACTTATCAATTTATCCTGAAAATGTTAGCAGTAGCCTTATTCTAGACGTTCTTCTGTTTTCCTCCTTTTCTTTAACTATATAGGCCAATTTGACTTCAGTAATTTAAACCATATCTGTCCCAAATGTTAAATATGTTCTATCTTGTACTCGAATTTCCCTCCCTCTGATGGAAATCTTTTATTCAGTTGAAGTCCCAGATAATTTTTACTAGAGCTGATGCTGACATATGGGTGTAGGTAAAGGAGATAATGCACCGTCTATACAAGGCTACACAGAGTAGTCTAAGGAGTATGGCACCAAAAGAAATAAAGTTGCTTAAGTACTTGCTAAACATCACAGATCCTGAAGAGCGATTCTCAGCATTGGCAACAGCTTTCAGTCCTGGTCATGAACATGATGCTAAGGATCCTAATGCTATTTATACGTAAGAGCTTAGCGCTTTCTTGTCGGAAGAATTCATGATATTCATTTAGATAATCTAGGAATTAGTTGGTATTTGCATGGGTTATGACGCACCTCAAAACTTATTTTCTTTGTTGTGTGGAGCAGAACTCCAAAAGAGCTGCACAAGTGGATTAAAATCATGCTTGACGCGTACAACCTGAATAAAGAAGAGACTGAAATTAGGGAAGCCAAGCAGATAAATCAACCTGTTGTTATTCAGAGACTTTTCATTCTGAAGGAGACAATTGAAGCAGAATACTTGGAAAAAGAAGCTAACAAAGAAAAAGATTCAAAACCAGAGGAAGTAGTGATATGAGTACCGACTCCGCCAACATATCTGTTGCTTACCACCATTTATTGTTATTGCTAGCTACCAGTTCTCTGCTTCAAAATTTGTAATAATAGGCAATGTCTTTGGTGATTTATGTATCTCCTTCAGCATGCAGGTTTACAATGCATAGCATGTGTTGCAATAGTGAAGGCATTATGCATAGTATAGTTGGTTTTGTAGAAATAGCAAAAAGTTGTTTGCTCACCTAGATGTAACTGATCGCTTGTTGGAATTTTCTCTTCTGAAAGACAGAGAGAGCTTTCTACACTTAAACTTGCCCGAAGTTCTGCGTATTGGTTTCAAAGATCTATAGGGTTCATGTTTCTATGTACTCAGGTGTATCTAGAATTCGAGATGCTTGCAAGTTGCCAAGTTGCCCGAAGTTCTGCGTATTGGTTTCAAAGATCTATAGGGTTCATGTTTCTATGTACTCAGGTGTATCTAGAATTCGAGATGCTTGCAAGTTGCCAAGTTGCCCGAAGTTCTGCGTATTGGTTTCAAAGATCTATAGGGTTCATGTTTCTATGTACTCAGGTGTATCTAGAATTCGAGATGCTTGCAAGTTGCCAAGTTGCCCGAAGTTCTGCGTATTGGTTTCAAAGATCTATAGGGTTCATGTTTCTATGTACTCAGGTGTATCTAGAATTCGAGATGCTTGCAAGTTGCCAAGTTGCCCGAAGTTCTGCGTATTGGTTTCAAAGATCTATAGGGTTCATGTTTCTATGTACTCAGGTGTATCTAGAATTCGAGATGCTTGCAAGTTGCCAAGTTGCCCGAAGTTCTGCGTATTGGTTTCAAAGATCTATAGGGTTCATGTTTCTATGTACTCAGGTGTATCTAGAATTCGAGATGCTTGCAAGTTGCATGGCCTCAAGGACATAACTAGACTGTTTGACCAAGCTTTTGAAAAGAAAAAAAGTGCTTTTGAGTAGGAACAAAAGCAGTTTTTTAGAAGTAAAAAAAAAAAGTTTGGTCAAATATTAATTGTTGCTCAAAAGTGTTTTTCAAATTAAGTAGTCAAACATAAAATGCTTCTCACCAAAAGTAGTTTTTTTGAAAAGTACTTTTGAGAAAAACACTTCTCAAAATAAGTTGATTTTAGAAGCATAACCAAATGGGCTAAAAAAATTTATTTTTCATGAATCAAGGACTCAATTTATTGTTAGCAAATCGTCTTGTATTTTCACTGTCATTAAAAAACTCTAGCCTGAAATAGATGGATTCCATAAGTCAATATATTTGAGGACAAAAGGTCTAAATTTGCTTTCCTATCTTTTACTATAGGTTAAAATTACACTCAGTGTGAAGCTTGTTAGGGATAAAGGATAGAAAGGAGATTTGTTTCCTAAACATGGTTAATATTAGACCCAAAATATATATTAGCAACAAAAAAGAAAGATCCCAAGTATATACTTATCAAAATAAAATAAAGTAAAAAGTAGTTCATAGTATAAAGCGGGTAAAATTGACCCTTTTTCGGAAAAAAAAAAAGAAGGCATGTTATCAGAGGGTAGTTTTGTCATAAGAAAAGCATGGTGGACTTGATCAAGTCTCGAACTCGTCGTACTACTACTCTTATTCGCGGCTTCGTCCACATGCTAATCTATAAATATTGATTGATGTTCAAACTCGAAGCTTTCGTTGAAATTACTCGGCAAAATCTACTTATATTTGGAGTCACAAAGACTTTGAAAACCTCAAACTCCTACACAATATAAAAAAGAGTCGCTATCTCCATAGAGTTGTCCGGCGATCATCGTTTCTTTCGTTTTCTCTGTAAGTTCAACAAGCAAATTACTTGGTACTAATTGTGCATTTTTCCTTCTGTGCGATTCTGAATTAACTTCCTCCAAACTGGTGATTTGCCTTGGCTTTTCTATACCCAATCTTTTTAAAATTTATAGAATATCATTCTGCAATTTACCAATTGCGTTGTCAACCCAATAGCTTGTGGTCGAAGAAGGCATGGAGATGGAGCAGCAGTTGGAGTGGGATGAAGCACAGAAGATTGTGATAAATGTAGACCTTGTTGCTGCAGCCAAACTGCATCTTGAGTTTCTTGCTACCCTTGATAGGAACCGTTGGCTCTATGAGGGCCCTGGTCTGGATATGGCTATTTATAGGTAATCCCCAATTTTGAAATGTGACGTCTGTTGCAATTGTTCACTTAGCTATGATATTTTTTTATTATAACGGTGGTGTCCGGCCAGCTTGCACGCAACTTGACTATTCTATTGGGTACCTGCTAAATCGTATCCGCACAAGTACTATCAGCTTGTTTGGATGGTTGTTACTTGCTGTATTGTATCCTATTATTACTTTAAATACAATGTTTGTTTTGATTGTTACTTAAATTTTATTGTATCATATCGTTAAATCCATTGTTACGTAACGACGAAAAGTGTCGTGACCAATTTGGTATGGTCGCATCGTTACCTTATTTTTTTTTCTCACCTTGCCCTTTCTTATTCTTAAACAATCTTATTTTATGTTTTACCCTACCTTTTTATATAATAATTCTACTTCGTACCTTACTTTTTTTTATAATGACATCGAAGTGAGGCTGGACACACAAGTCATACCTAAGAGAGAAAGTTTTAAGTATCTTAGATCTATAATCCAAGGAAATAGGGAGATTGACGAGTATGTCACACATCTATTGGAGCGGGGTGGATGAAGTGGAGGCTCGCATCCAGCGTTTTGTGCGACAAGAATGTGCCACCGAGACTTAAAAGTAAGTTTTACGGATTAGTGGTTAGACCGGTCATGTTGTATGGGGCAGAATGTTGGCCAGTCAAGACCTCTCATGTTCAGAAGTTAAAAGTTGCGGAGATGAGGATGCTGAGATGGATGTGTGGTCATACTAGGAGGGATAAGATTAGAAATGAAGATATTCGAGATAAGGTGGGAGTGGCTTGTGTGGTGGACAAGATGCGGGAAGCGAGGCTGAGATGGTTCAGGCACGTGAAGAGGAGAAGCACAAATGTCCCAGTGAGGAGGTGTGAGATGTTGGCTATAGTGGGTCCTAGGAATGGTAGAGGTAGGCAGAAGAAATATTGAGGAGAGGTGATCAGATAGGACATGACACATCTTCACCTAACCGAGGACATGACCCTTTCAAGGATTAGGGTTGTAGGTTAGTAAGTAGTCAAGCGTATTTCTTTTCCAAACCTGTACTTTCTTCCATAGCTGTAGTACTAGTGTTATCCTCGTGTTCCCTATTTTTAGATCGATATTATTACTTTATGTTTCCTTTGCTTCGTTGTGTTTTTTTTCTCCCTCTGGATGTTGTTACTATTTCGCTTACTGTAGTTTTTTTGACATAATTGATGCGTTTTTGCTTTATTGAGCCGAGGCTCTTCCGGAAACAGTTTCTCTACCTTCACAAGGTAGGGGTAAGGTTTGCGTACATATTACCCTCCCCAGACCCCACTTGTGGTAATACACTGGGTATGTTGTTGTTGTACCTTACTTTTTCTTTATAATATTGCAAGTTTATTCTTCATATTATTTGTGCATGACATCATGAAACAGCGGAAAACAATACAACCTATCCAAACATATTATACATCAAAACGATACACTACACTACAATACAATACAATACAATACTATACGATACATTATGAAGCGATACATAACAACCATCCAAACAAGCTGTAAGTACTCTGCCTACCAAGGTTTAGGCAAATTAGAAAAATCACCTAGTGGTTTTTTGCTGCTACTGGGATTTGAACCTGAGACCTCATGGTTCTCCGCCCAGTTCACTTAGCTATGATGTTACTACTTGTTGAGAATGCTTTTTTAATTCGACATTTTATCGTGTCTTCTGGTCTTGGGGTGATACTGGCAGTTAATATTGCATTGGTTTAAGTATAATATTCAGTGCTAGATACTGATTCAGATTTTATTTTCTTTGGCTTCTCGCTCATGTTGTGTATTATACTATTATGTTCCGTGATCCTTGAAAAAGACTTGAGATTGTTTCTGTTATCTAGGGGGATTTGACCTTGATTCATGTATTTCAGTTTTCTTTATTTGGAAAACTTGCAATGAAATCTCCATTTCAGGTATTATTCGTGTTGGCTACCGTTATTGGCAAAACACTCTGAATCCCCCTTCTTTGAAGGACCTTTGGTCATTCCCCTTGATTGTGAATGGGTTTGGCATTGTCACAGACTCAATCCTGTAAGCTTCTGAACAGTTGAAACATTTGTTTTCAATTATACCTTTGTGACTGATTGCTTTTATTGACACGTGAAATGGTTATTCTACCTTTCCAGGTTAGATACAAGACTGACTGCGAGCAATTATATGGGAGACTTCTTGACAACCATAATGTTGTATCTTCTTTGAAAGGAATATCAAATAGGGAAACGGAAGAAATATGGAAGCACTCGTATCCAAATGAACCCTATGACTTGGAGTCAGAAAGAGCTCTTTCAGATAATATCCCTGTACAAATTCTAGAATCTGAAAAGTGCAGTAACTATGATCTAGTCTCTGCTGTTAAAAGGCAAAGCCCTTTCTTCTACCAGGTGAGCAAGAGGATGCTAACACTTCATTTTAAGTAAATCACAGGCCAAACAATTAGCAAAATTCAGTTTTATAAAAATCACAAACTTTAATTTTTGTTACAAGTCTTATTTGAATGTAATGCTTGAGTGCTTGACAATCAATGGTACGTGACAAACTTTATAAACAGAATGATATAAGACAATTCTGAAAGGGATAAATAAGGAAAAACCTGAAATGGGAGGTAGAGGGATCATTTCTCCTGCCTGCCTGCTCATCCTTGTCATATATAAAGGAGATAGAGAAGCGAAGTAGCAAAGATCAACTATCTAGGACTATTCTGAAAGGGACAATTATGAAACAGATAAATAAGGAAAAACCTGAAATGTGAGGTAGAGGGATCATTTCTCCTGCCTGCCTGCTCATCCTTGTCATATATAAAAGAGGTAGAGAAGCGAAGTAGCAAACTTCAACTATCTCTTGCAAATTATTGTGGATGGTGATGTGGCTATTTGGTCTTTATATCTTTTGCATTATTAGGAGTCGCCTATAAGTTAGCACGTTTTCTTAAACTTTTTATTAATACCACATTGTTCAGACATGCTAGTATAGTATGTATCATTTGCTGTCTTATATCATGTCTTTCTTCCAGGTGTCTAGACCCCACATGAACAACGAGCTCTATCTTGAAGGAGCTGTGGCTCGATACAAGGGTTTCTTACACTTAATCCGGAGAAACAGAGAAAGATCAATCAAGAGCTTCTCTGTTCCGACTTATGACATTGACCTTATCTGGCACACTCACCAGTTACATCCGATTTCTTATTGTAAAGACCTTGTTGATATTATGGGTAAGGTGTTAGATCATGACGATACTGATTCAGACAGAACAAAAGGGATGAAGCTGGACACTGGGTTTTCTGGAACTACAAAGCTATGGGAGGAAATGTATGGTTTAAGATATTGGAGAGCAGGTGCAATGTATAGAGGAAATGCACCATCTCCTCTTAGAATTTGTCCTTATCCTTCCAATTCCATGAGCAAGAAGGCAGATACATTCCATGCAGATCAGAAGATAATTCATCTTCCAGAGATGAAAGTTCTTGAAGTAATTTTCTGGATCTTTCTAGTGTTTCTAAAGCCTGTTCTGTTTTTGTTTTATTTGTTGGATTATTGATATAATTTTGTATATACATCCAATGAAATTCATTACCAGCTTTATATCTTAAAAAATAGTGCAAAAAGGGGATCTGGAGTATGTGATGACCATATAAAATTGAGTTGTTTCCATCAATCGGTGTGCAGGGAAAGTTAGAGATGATAGGGGAACCACTACTTCCGAGCCACTTTAATCGGTCATAGATTATTTGATTAAAACTTTAACCTTGATTAGGAAATTTAAGACTGCCTAGACCGCTTGATCGCCAAAAATAGAACAGAAGCCTCCTTTTCTTCTGTCTCAATCTTCGAGCCTTCGACAGAACTATTGCCATTTCTTCGGTTCTTCATCATCCACACCTTATCTAGTTATCATCTGTTAATCTGATTTTAGCTTTGGATTATGTGATGTTCAAAAGTTTGTAACTTCTAGCAATTTCTTTTGCAGGTCATGTTGGAGATCATAGGCATAAGAAACTTACCCGAAGGTCAAAAGGGATGCTTCTTTGTTTCTTTTAGCAAGACACAGCCTGATAGGATCTTTAATGCAAAAAAGAAACTTACTATTTTCTCTGAGAGTGGGGAAAAGCAGGTTGCTTATTTCCAATGTGAACCTAGTGGCCATCTTCTATTAGAACTCATGTCCCAATCATCTCATGGTTTGCCGATTTCAAAATCTGGTGAAGTTCTGGGTTCTACTGCCTTCTCTTTAGAAGATTTGATTTGCCCAGCTTCGAAACTCACAATGGAAAAATGGTTGGAAGTTGTGCCAAGCACTAAAATAAAAGTACTGGAACCAATCTGTATACGAGTAGCTGTATCGGTTACAACACCTACTGCAGCACCATATGTTTTTCACATGGTTCGCTCCCGAGCATTCTCAAAAACTTCTTGTTTTTTCCCACTACCTGGAAGTATTCAATATGCAAAGAATTGGACTCGTGTCATTGATGATGCTGGTGATGAGGTCATTAGCCTGCAAATGAGGTATGTAGTTTTTGGTATTCTTTGTTGTTAGTGCTGTTCTAGTTTTTGACTTGCTCATAAATCTGCATGTTGTTTGTGTATATATCTACTTTACTTTTCTTTTCCCTCTAATTCAAGATTAAAATTTTAATCAATCGTAACATCTTGTGTGGTCATATAGTTAACACATCGGTAACCTTTAACATCACCATCAAAATATTGAGAAAGTTATTGTTCCTTTAAAACAAACTTGGAGTAAATCCTTTTCGTGTTTTTAATTAAGCCTAACTGTTTGATTTGGTGGAAGGGGACCATCTGATATTTGAATGTGCGTAGAAGGATGTGCTTGTTTTGACTTAAGTGAGAGTTCTAACCACTTCTACAATTCCATGGAACACTTTCAATTAAAACAGTTAAAAGACTATTGTCACCTTTACTTCTTGCTGTTTGAAACTGTCAGCTGTATTGAACTTGAGCTATTCTCATGAAATTCATGTTTTGACTGCAGGAACTCCAAGAAATCAAAGAGATTGAGCAACTCTACATTGCAAAAGGAGGTGATTGGCATCAGCAAGTCTGGTGAGACGCATTCTCTTGCAGAGTTAGTCGGGAAAGAGTGGTTGCTGTTAGATTCCCACTGGTCCCTCCAACTTCAAACTTGCAGTGGTGATGAAGGTTACCTTTTGGAGTTGGTTGGTGGTTCCAGGATTGTGAGTATTCATCCACTACACCTTACAAATATTTTCTTCTTAAAACAGGATAGATTGGTAAACATGCGCATTAAATGCCTATGATTTTCACTTATCACTCTTTAATTTCACTCATCGACTGAATGATTGATATTTTCCATCAGATTTTAGGAATACTTCTTGCGGATAAGCACTATGTGTTGTTCCTTATACATTCATTCAAAACATTTCTCATTGATTTTTATGGGAATACAGTTTTGCTGCATCTGAGTTCTTCTATTTAGACTTACTCCAGTCAATATCATACTATTTTGCTTCCAGCTGTACTGTCCAAACTTCAAAAGCTTAATATGAGCAGCCTTTGTCAGATTTGATTGTGTCAAAATTAGGTGCACAAAACTTCCAGTCGCCAAAAATCAATGAAAGACCTAAAAAACTTATACCTTGTGTGGTCGTTGTCGTCTTCTGAAGAATTAAGATTGTGTTTGAAGTCTCCTCAATCATTAGGAATTGGAGGTGGTGGTTAGTACTCCTGAGATTTCCTATTTTCCTTTATGTTGAGAATTTTATAAGAATAGCTCCTTGTTTTGCTTTTTTCTCATCTTGCTTTATGAAAATTTGTTTGGAAGAAAAATGAGAAATCTACCTTATCTCCACAACTTTAAATTATGTAAATAAATAACAAAGCATTAGCATGCACCATGAATGTGCAGCAGTGAGCAATCTAAGGAATTAGAATCAACCAAAAAAAAAAAACCAAGGGAAAATAAGAAAAGAACTTAAGGAAGTAGCACAGAGGGGATACGGTTTAATAAACTAGAAAGAAGCAAAAAACCATAGTTGAAGATAATCTTGGTTTTGGATTAAATCTGTTCTCACTCACTTCATCAAAGCATGATAATGAATTGCTTATTTGACAGGAGATAGAAATGGGTCAGTGGTTCTTAACTTAGAGAAAGAGAAGAGGCGCAATTAAGGTTTAGAGAGAAAGAAGTGAATCCAATTGGCAGGTGGAAGTTGGTGAGGAGGGGAGGGGAGGCGGGTGTTCAATGGTTTTCTGCTATGTAGGACTAACGAAAAGAGAGGATAGGAAGATGGATAATGCATAGCTTCTCATTATTTCTTTTTGATTGTAGTTTTGAGGATCTCACAAGTTTGCATCGTCTTTGCTCTCCATGACTTTACACTTTCCATACTCATTTCACAGGTAAAATTCTTCCCTGGTCAGAGATTGGATTATGAGCACAAGCATTGTGCAAAGCGAAGAAATCAAGATGATTTTATGACAGCAGTTGAATTCTCTTCAGAGCACCCATATGGAAGGGCACTGGCGTTGCTCGACTTAAAATGTGGTGTAATCAACGTAAGTCTATTAAATTCATTTACAATATTTTGCTTGTTTCAATTTCAAAACATGGGGTTACATCTGCCTGACTGCACGTGTTTCTTTGAAAAATCAGGTGAAAGAGGAGTGGTTACTTTTGCCTGGCACCATAACAACTTTTATACTAGGTGATATTTTGAGAAAGGAAGGGTATAGTAGCTTGCTGAGCAGCGGCAACAATTTGAAGGATAAGAATAATTCAACTGAATAAACTAATGCATGCAATGAATAGAGCAGTAAAAATAATCTACAATTTCAGATGCTGAGAAGACAACGCATGTTGATGTAGAGACTGCGAAAGGAAACGAGTTAATGCTGCCAAAAGGAGGAGCAAACAGCTGAGGCAATGGCACTAGCAATGGCTGTGGTAGTGTCGTAAATAGCATGGTTCTCGTGACGGTGGTTATGGTGGCTCTGTGTGTGTGTATTTGCGG
>AWOL01S0033867.1:31853-51949 GCA_000715115.1 Nicotiana otophora
GGGGGGTCTTGTGCAAGTAGGTTAATGAGCGGCGGTTGTGATTGCTGTAGGAGCAGAGATGTGGCAGTGGCTGTGCTGATGAATTTAGTGTAAAAATGGCGTGGGGTAGCCACTATTTAAGGTGGTATTTATTTTTTATCCAGCAATTCTAGTGTTGAGCAAAAATAGCCACTACTCTATTAAAATTAATATGAAAAGACATTTTTACCCTTTCTTCCATTGCTTTTCTTCCCAAACCCTCGCTTCTCTCTCTCAAGTTCGATGCAGAGACATGTTTTATTGGATGCATATGTTGTTTGTGATAAAAATGTTGAATTGGGTTTTTTGATTCTTGTGAATTTGATGGCTTTGAACAGTTACGAAGATGAAAAATGATATCTTGCTGTTTTTCTAACGAGGGTCAGCTTTGTCTTGTTTCGTGTGATTGCCACCTTTATTCGGTTTTTGCCTTCAATTTTAAGTATGGATTCAATGCTGAATTGGGTTTCTGATTCTTGTTGATGCATGTGTTGTTGAAAGGATTTGGTCCTTAACTTATAGTTACAAGCACAGAAATTAAGGACAGGTAGTCCTTAACTTAGAGTTGCAAGCACAAAAATTAAGGACAAGTAGTCCTGAACTTAGAGTTACAAGTTCAAAAGTTAAGGACATGTAGTCCTGAATTTAGAGTTACAAGCTCAAAAACTAATGACAGGTAGTCCTTAACTTAGACTTACAAGCTCATAAATTAAGGAGAGCTAGTCCTGAACTTACAATAACAAGCTTATAAGTTAAGGACACTTGGTCCTGAACTTAGAGTTGGAAGTTCAAAAATTAAGGACACTTGGTGCTTAACTTAGAGTTACAAGCACAGAAATTAAGGATATGTAGTCCTGAACTTCGAGTTCCAAACACAGAAGTTAAGGACATGTAGTCCTAAATTTAGAGTTACAAGTTCAAAAGTTAAGGACAAGTAGTCCTAAACTTAGACTTACAAGCTCATAAATTAAGGACAGCTAGTCTTGAACTTACAGTAACAAGCTCATAGGTTAAGGACACTTGGTCCTGAACTTTATGAGCAGAAGGGTATTTTCGTCCGGGTGGGTAAAGTTTATTAAAGCAGTGGCTAAAGACTAAAGACATTTTAAACAATGACTTAAAAGTAAATACATGTCTTATTAATGGCTAATTGTACACTTCCCATGGAGAAAGGTCTGGCCCAAAATAGTATTTGAGCTAATTTGGTCCTGCTGATGGGTTGATGCTTGTATGCTTGCAGAGGTGGAACCACTCCCAATGTGTACATATAAGCACTTCGGGTTCTTGATGCTAGAGTGTCTTAATCATGATCTGGATGTTTGGAAATGTATTTATATAGTTATATGGTCTTCTGTGTGAAGCTTTCTGAGTTCTCAATTATTTGCTTGCTTTGGTGGGGACTGTTACAGTCAAATTTATGAAAAACGGGTAGTAACAATAATACTTTGAGAGAGACTAACTAAATTGACAGATTCTAATGGTTGTAGGAGAAAAGCATACCGATGACCTCTTGACCACACATCTCGACTTAATGATGCATAATTTATTTTAATCGGTTTTGACTCTGATTCTTTACCCAAGTATAATTTTACTTTGAGAAGCTCGACATCAAAAGTCTAACCGCAAAGAGATTCATAACGTGGCACAGTGGAATCATTGTCATTCAGCACAACGTGGTCCTACACACTTAACAAAGTGGGAATTGGGGTGTTGTAAGCATTTGCAAACTTTTTCACTTAGCCGATTGGTACAGTAAAACTTGCTATTCATTTTCATGATGTATATAATATATTAAGATAGCGAAATTTTACCCACTCATTTTAGCTCCAAATTATGTATACCCTTAAAAATTGAAACCATTATATGCGTGGTTCAAATAGGTTCGAACCATTGACCTAAATCCTAAATCTACATGTCTGTGAAAGAGAGTAAAGAGGCAGACAAATGATAGTGCATAACGCATCCAAGGAGTTGGTTCAGACAACTGTATTTGACCATTCCAAATGAGTATTTTTCGCAAAGATAAATATGATTTCATGAGTTAGTTGAGGTATCATTTCCCAATTTCCAAAATATTCTGTCGTCTCTTCTATTCCAAGTTATACTCTATGCTTCTCCTTAATTTTGCCGTCAGCAGAAAGAACAAGAGGCAAGAGAGAACAAAAAAAACCACTCAAAATTTATCTAAGAATGACCCTTACCTAAAAGTTGATACGACTTTAATACTGATCACACAAAGTGGTGCTCTCTCAAAAGAATCAGGTCTCAAGTCTGAACATGTCCCTGCTCTGTTCCTATAGCTTTTAAATTCCTTAGAATTAAAAACCCGTGTCTTTTTTTGCTCTAAATTTATATGGATTTGCTTATTTACTAAATGAAAATCATAGTGAGTTGATCTCCAAAAGAAAAAAAAAAAAAATTTGTGTGTGAGCTGGGTATAGCTTTTATTAACCAATTAAAGTTCTGTTAGTCATTTGATTTCAGATATGTAAAGTAAATCCAACTCTCAGTTCTTCTGAAGGTTGATTTGGAGATTCGGATGGCTTTTTTTTTCTCCAGAAACTTGCTGCGTCAAATTGAAGGTATGCTTTCCTGCATCTACTCCTTTTGAGGATTTACTTTGCGATCTGCAATTTTTTTTTTTCCTTTTGTGCTTTATTGGTGTGAATTTAGTCCTTTTGATTCAGTCACGGATCTATTGTGACGTGATCTACTGTGATGTGATGTTTATCAATGCTCTGTGATCCACTCTGCAGGAGTTTCTCATGACTCTACTTTCTGTAACTTAGGGTCCATAAGCTTCTATTATCTTACCTGCAGTGAATTAGGACGTCGAAGTCTTCATTGTTTTAAGTAAAATTTATGCAATTAGGATTTAAATAAAAATACTATGAGTTACAATTTTTATGGTTTAAATTGTATCAGAAATTGTTATAAAAGGAAAAACATATGTCAAACTATTAAGAGACAAGGAGTATTTTGTCATGAACTTGAAGTTAGAGGTATTAAAGATGAACAAGTGTTTCCATTTGATTAGCAATGGGAGGAGATAGCAGCTAAAGATGTTCAGTAATCCTCAATCTCATTCTAGAAGTCACAGGTTTCATAGGAGGAGATAACTAGTTCTTAGATTGTTTTATGTTCAGCACTTGTGAAAATAAGTGGGAGATCTGATGGATTGAAAAGGATCTTGCTCCCTTCTTGGGTGCATGGTTTGCAAAGAAGCGTCTTGTTACCATCCAACAAGTGTCACAGCACGACCTTTCTGTAGATTAGCTATGTAAACAATTTACATGTGTGATTTGTCTCTCCTCATTCAAATAAATCAGAGATGCTTAGTTGTAGTTGAGGGAATAGAAACCTTTACTTTTGTACATCCGGAATCTAACCTTTCCCGTTGCCAGTTCTTTTGGGATTGAGTAATTCCACAGCTTTAACATTGTCATTCTGAAAGCTAAGAGGGAATCAGTTTTAGATGGAGCTTGTATGAGTAAAACTACTGCGAGCCTTATCTGTGGGTCATCATAGTGGTCTTTATCGCAGATGTTGGAGTAGATGAATAAAAAACGAAAGGATCGTGTGGAGTTTTTTTCCAGAAATTCCATAGCCTAATCTTCCAAATGCTGGTTTTAGTTCTTATAGAAGAAAACATCCTTCCTGAATTTGATCTTTTTGTCCTTCAGCTTAGAGAATATGAAATCATGCAATCTCTCTAAGCTAGACATTATTGATTGACAAATTCAACTATGACTCTTTTTCTCTGGAATCAGCTATTAGTGTAGAAGATTTTTAAGGCAAACATGTAACAGGTTTTGTTTCATGTCTTTTGTAACAAAGCTATCACATTTCTATGGCAAATGGATGTGGATTTTGAGAGGTTTCATAAGAACCGGAATAAATAAATAAAAACTGACTCTTTTGCCATTACATATTCACAAGATAAGTTGGGAGATCTATTTGAACGCTAGACATATATTAATCCTTGTTCCATCCCCGACTTTTGAGCAGGTCAACATTTTGCCATCTATACATGGTACTATTCATTAAACGTATATATACTTGACTCCACATATCCATAGTGCAGTCAGTCTGGATCCTACTTCCACGGACACTGATTAAGTGATTATTCTTTCCACTAGCATCATTTACTTTAATGTACAATTAGATATTTCGGAAGAAATTTCTGGTTTCGAATAAGAATCTCCCCTTAGGTTGACTATAACAAAGTCGCAACCTAAGTTGAATCAAATGGTAAGCGTGTAAAGTGTTTTTTTTCACAATGGCCATAAACAATTGCTTCGAGGATGGCCAAAAACCACTTAGCTGATCAGATTTACTGTATTTTCAACAATCTGGATTGGCAGAATGATCTGTGTCATTTCCCAACTTTGTTTTTATAAATGTTATAACTCCTAGTTTGTTGGTAGCAGACCTGTTTGATAGCTAAACCACTATCTCCCGTCTAACTCACCTTCAGCAACTCAAATTTTTTATTTTTCTTATTTCTGATCAAAGGAATGACATCTTTTTAAATCCTAACTATTATTAGCACGATATTGGAAATCTTATTGCTATTACTCAAACAAGCATGAAACTTCTGGGGTTCTCAACAGATGAACGGCTAACTAGATCTGATTTGTCAGATCAACATGAAAGGCATTTGCAGTGGCAGCATCTGTTGTCTTTCGGGTTTGGTAAGGGGAGCAGTTCATAGAGCTTATAGATGCTTATTTGACTGTACTGATACTGCAGACTGTTCCATTGTTCTTTCTTGCTGCAAGCTTTGGCTAGATAACATCATTGTGATTCACGATATTCAGAACTTTAGTGTTAGTAATGTTTTATCTGGATATTCAGATCTTTAGTTTTAGTAATGTTTTATCAGGATATTCAGAACTCTACTTATTGTCAACAATGTTATCCATTTTGTCACTTACTCATTCAAAAGGAAATAACTGTTGAGCGATAACTCTTCATAAAATACACTCTCCATAAGATAAGCAGCTAATCTTCTCGACTCTCAAATTGGTTCATAACAAAATGTGATCGTCATTGTAGGAGAAAATAGTTGATGTATAATTAGATAACAGTTAAATGCCCTTGTTTTTAGGCATATTCTAATGCTTTTGTTAGGTACTTGATGCTATCAGTTGCTACCAACTTGCTGTTGCAAGATCTCTAGTGTATAGTAATCTTTGTTGGGATAGGCAGCTACTCAATCGACTCCTAATCTTTAATAAGGGAATCAGACATTTGTATTTACGATGTTGCCTATGGGGATGACATTCTCTTTCTGTAAATCCTAGCAGTTTTAGCACTTCCCCTCTTTCTGAACGATTAAATAACACTACAAAAGCCTTTAGAGTCAGAGTAGCAAATTTCTGATGCAATAATATCACAACAGGACTACAGGAGCCTTTTGAGTAGGCATAGGAAGCTTATCTTTTCATGTGGTAGCAGGTTCCACTATTTATAGTAGTATTATCTTTTTCCCTTGCAAAGAAATTATTGAATCTCTATTACCGATGTTTTACTAGTGTGCCTCATAATTTTGAGTTTTAATTTATCAGTTGGACCTTGTGGCCATTGAATCAGTTCTAGGAGCTGTCACCTCACCCTCTAGTATTGTCAATTACTTGGTTCATGAGGTGAAAAGCATTTGCCTTGTCTTTGCTTTCATTTGAGGTCGCTATCCTGCTTTAATCAAATATTTGATTGATTTGCCTGTTTCAAATTTGTGCTAATTGTTTTTCCATAGTGGCCCAATTTAAGGGTGAAATGGTATTCCTTTCAGCAGAGCTAGGGATAAGGAACAATCTCAAAACAAAAGCTTTAGAGAAATAACAAGCTTTCAAATAGAAGAGCCAAACGAGAGATTTCTTCATCTTTGGGTCAATAGAGACTGCAACTTTGTTTCGTAAACTCAGTCATGTCTTCACTGTACAAGTTACTCCTATCCTCCCTAAATACTGAAAATCAGCAGGTGGTTTTCTGTATACAAGCAAAAAATAAACCCAAATCTTTGTTGTCAGTCCCCAATTGTAACATCTACTCTGAAGTTAACTAAAACCTCTCAATTCCTAATCTTGAGCTAGTCATAATTCCAAAAAGCCAAACCCAGCCAAACTATGATAATCTTCTGAGCTGCTGCAAAAACAGATGTACAAAAACCAGCCAAGGAAAAAACCTAATACAAAAACACCATATTCACTATTCAATTGACCTAAAACCCTGCAGCACCGACATTTCTTAATCAAACCCATAAATGGCTTATATCTCTTTTGCTTCAACATAAGGTGACTGTACACTATCCTCATCAGAATCACTCTCAGACGAACTTCCTGAATCTGAATCTGAATCTGCAAATTTACCATGGCAAGAGTAAATAATACATCATACCGATTTACCAAAATGAATGACGGAAAAAAAGAAATATCAGAATTTTACCACTGGAAGAGGAATCGCTGCCAGAACTTGAGCTACTAGAACTGCTTGACCCACTACTTGCACATGGGGCATCCTTCTCAATCTGCACCGGAGGAAAGTTTTCAACTGGTATTTCCTCCCCGATATCAACATCCTCTTCCCCAATGTCCCCCTTCTTGTTTTTCTGCATTGCATGCTCTGGTGTTGGTGCCTTCTCAGGCGACTTAAATCACAGAACCAACAGGGTGATCAGAAAATGAGGCATAATAATATTGATTAGTTAACAATTGTATGAAAACTCCAAATGCTATGCTTACCTTGTTGAGCTGTGTGGCAGCAACATCTTCAGTGATTCCTTGTCTCTGCATTGCGCTCAGAGCCTTCCTATGGTAACTTACAAATCTATCCAGTTCCCATAGCGTTTCATTGTCAAGGACCTCGAAGTCGAGCTCAATCTCGTCATCTTCCTGTGCCACATTAGGGTTCCTCCTCTTCACAATTTGCACCACATGACCCATCTTCTCTGGTGGAAGATTCTGCAAGTTAACCCCTAACTTTGCCTTCTCCTCAAAGGTCATCTGCCTTTTGTTTGGATCCTTAGCCTTAGGCTTGGGCAATTTAGCTGTGCGAGGCATAATGACAGGCTGCTGTGGAGGAGGAGTTTTCACTGCAGGGGTTACAAAAAAAGGTGCAGGTGGTGCACTCAAATTCTGTACCTGAAATTGGTGTTGATTCAACAATGTGGAATGCAATCGCTCAGGGTCTGATCTTTTTGTAACTGGCAATGGTCCACGTAACACATTTGGTGGCGGAATTAGTGCAGGCTGAGACAGATTCTTATGGCGATTCACCTGCATAATAGTTGCAACCTTCTGATGCTCAGCTTCGTACTTTTTGTAAGTTGGTTTAAACATCTCTTCAAAGTCAAC
Source organism: Nicotiana otophora (assembly GCA_000715115.1). Lineage (NCBI taxonomy): Eukaryota > Viridiplantae > Streptophyta > Magnoliopsida > Solanales > Solanaceae > Nicotiana > Nicotiana otophora. The sequence goes on from AWOL01S0033867.1 coordinate 39,227, forward strand.
TAGGAACTTTTCAGCCATAGCATGCACATCCTGGCCTTTAGGGTTATAAGTCATGGCATTGTTGAAAGTCAGTCTCACATCAGCTGCAAAATCTTGTGGCGTTCTGTACTCATTCCTGTCCAGCCTTAATTTCACAGTTCCGAGATCCATAGGGTGCTTTATGATATCAAAATAGTCATAAAGTCCCAGGCTCTTAACATCCACTGGTGTATTAAACACCCAGCCATTCTTATGCTTCATTAATTTCGCCAATATCTGCCGGCACTTCCTCATCAGAGTTACAAAAAACTTATCCCCTTCGACCACTGGCTGCCGCTTAGGTTCTTTCCCCGATGCTAATGCCGCTAAAGCACGCTTTTGTCCAGAGAGCTTCTTGCTCTTGCTCTTTCCACCAGGTTTCTCATGATGCGGGGGCAATGCCGGTTGGTTCTGCTGAAGCTCTGGTGCTACCGTCGGCTGTACGAGTTCTCTGGACGTCCTGGAGACGAAATCATGGGATTCGATCCTGTTCAGAACGCCCCGGACCCGATTTAGATCAGAGATTAGCCGCTTCTTGAGATCCTTCAACTCTCTTCTAGAATAAGAAGCCAAATTGAAAGTCACGTACTCTCTGTGAAACGAGTCGCTGAGATCATGAACAGCATTTGGTTTCCAACTGAACGGCGGCACATTAGTGTTAGCCGTTTCCACCGCCGGCGACGGAACAGCCCAAGGCAATGGCTCATTGCCTTGCCGGAGGTGAGGTAAGGCTGAAACATTTTGGACTTGTCTGCTAAGGCTAAAATTGGGGTTAGGGTTAGGGTTAGGGTTGAACCGGCTGTTGAGCTGAGAATGAGCAGTGGAATTACTTGTATATTTCCTCATAAAAACATCCCAGTGCGCTTCATTTCTGCTCGGTAAAACGGCCGATGCCATAGAAGTTTACAGGTTTCATATAAGGGTTTTCGAAATTCCGACAACTAATCTCCGGCGAGGAAATGGCGGGAGCCCATCATTTCAACGGAAAATTCAATTGCACCGGCCGGAAGATCAAAAGTGAGAAACTATAGGGAATTTTGTTTTCCCCAGCGGAATGAAGTGGAGAAGAAGCAAAGAAAAGGCGAGGGTTTCCAAGACCCTCTCTTTAACCTGAACGAGGAAAAATGTGAAGGCCACGATCTCCTCTTAAAGGCAACAAGATCTGCCCCTTTCTGTTTCGGGCAGTTTTTGAGCCCTTTATTCCAAATCACACGGTTGAGATTTTCATCATATATGCTGCCCGACATACTAACCTTGCCATCTGTCACGGACGGCCTAGATTTACGTTACGTACACGTGGAGAGAGATAAAAGCTGTTGAGGAAACTGTGTTTTCCTTTTGGTGGGAAAAGTAACGATTCGTTTGGCCATAGATTTTGTCAAAATAAATTTGGGTTTTATTTGTCAAACATATGTTTGGCCATAAATTTTACCTATATTTTGGCCAAATTACAAATTCCAAAACCAGTAGCTGGGTTTGGACCAAAATATCACTATTGTATTTTTTAAAAATTGCTCTAAACTTTTATATTTTATAAAAGAGCCCATCATTTATTATTTTGTAACGATGTTGCTTCGTTTTCTCGGTCATATGATAGTGTATCATGTAGTTCATTATAAAAATGATAATTCTGTATCAAATTTATATATGTTCAGGATTATGGTTTGCGATAATATAATGAATGTTATTGATAATGTTACTATTGGGTATTTGTGATAGTTTTTAGAACTTGTGGGTATAAATCATGTTTTATGTTTTTCCAAACTAAACTTCACCCAAATCAGTTTTTTCAGAATAAATTTGGATTTCTATGGCCAAACGCTAGCTACATTTTGGTTCGGGAATTTGGTTTCAAGTATATTTGGCAGGCGGTTGGACATGAATTCCTTTTTTTTTTTTTGTAAATTTAAAATTTTACTAAAATTTGAATTGAAGATAAAATTGTATTTGGTTATAATTTTTGTAATATATTTGGATGTCGTTTTTTTAATATGTTTTGCAACTAAACACCAACAAACAAAAATGACATCCAAATAAACACCAACAACCTTTCCATTTTTAATTGAAAAATTAATTCTCACCAGTTTTTTAAATTTAAAAATATATTTTCAAGTGAGATTGAAAAAATTATAAAATTTTGATAAGCAAACATTATTTTTAAAAAAACTTGAAAAAAAGAATGACTCTTGGAATTGGCAAAAAATGGAGCCTTACAGGTTGGACGTGATGACGTTTTATGGATGGGACCCATTGGACCGTCGAAAATATCTATTGCGATGTGCGGTGATGTAGCAGAATTTTGTACCAGCCTAGAATCAGAGGATTATCTTTTCTTTCTTTTCGTTGCCAGGTCACCACCGTTAAAAATTTAGTCCACATGTGCATCCCGTTATTTTGTGAAAGGTGGACATTAGGGGTGTGTAAATGAAATTGACAAACCGCACTAACTCGATAATTTGAGTCAAATCGAGAAAAAAATTTGACTATAATTTGATTTGATTTGGTTTGGTGTTAGAATAAAAATTCGACTATATTTGGTTTGGTTTGATTTTAACTAAAAAAAGTTAAACCGAAATCAAATCAACCCGATATTATATGTATAGAAGTTTTAAATATAGTTAATACATAAAAATATTTATGGTAGTGTAGTTTATAAATATTTCTTAAGCTTTTTTATAGTTTTATCTTTTAACGTATTATTTCAAGCTTGGGCTTATAATTTTGGATGCTCCAATAAGTTTTATAGCCCATAAATGTTAGTAACTCAAATAAATCCTAAATCAAAATCAAATCAATACTAATGCTAATTAAAAATATTCAATTCAGTTGCACTATGAATGAAAATAGTGTTGGATATATATTTTTTAGTTTTTCCATGATTTATATAAAATGTATAATTTATTTTTCTTTTAGTGGTTAGTCATGTAAATAATGCTAGTACTTATTAGTCATAATTTTAAATTATCTTTGTTTTTATTATGGCTTATTAATAGTAATATTTATTTTATATGATTTATTATCTTTATTGTTGAATATTTTAATACAATGCTATGACTCATCTCATATTTATGTTATTTTATTGAAAAACACCTTATATAGTTCTGTCTTATTAGGATTAAAGAAATATTTGGAGCACAAATTTTACGTTTTGTGCTATGAAGATTTTATGGGGAAAAAACAAAAAAAATTCCGAAAATCCAAAATTAAAAAAACCGATTTTTATTAGTTTGATTTGGTATTTAGATTTAATAACCCGATACAATTAATTTGATTCGGTAATTAGAAAATCCGTACCTTATGTACACCCCTAGTGGACATAAGGAGGGAAGAGGGAAAGACTACTTCGGCAGACTATATTGGCAAAGATAAGCATAGAACTTTGCATAGATCGCCTGATAAAAATAAAAAGCTAGATAGTAATGCATGTTTGATTATCCACATGCGTAAGCACAACGTTTGTTATGTGATATTAAATACTAATAATAATCTAAAGACATAGATGCTCTTAAAGAGACAATTCTTGTGTAATATTCTTTATATTATCATTCGTTGCATAACAATTTATTCATCAACGATATTTAATTATTCACAACTTAATCCTTTTTTTTTTTTGTGATAACGCTAGCAAAACTAGTATATGTACCAAACGACTGAGATTTAAACCTACATCTACATTTAGAGTTGAGTTATGATATCTACTAGAACTCTAATCGATCCAAGTCATGGACTCATGAGATACCTCTCTAAATGTTTTTTTTCTTTTTTCTTTTTTGATGCCATTAAAAATAATAAAACATCAACTCAATATTTTCCAGCAAGTTTCGTTTATTTCAAATTGTGCAACGAGATTCTTTTAAAAAAAATTATTTCGGTGGGCCCAGTAAAGGAAAGGAAAGGAAAGAACAGGTGAAACGCTGAACCTCTGTCGCATCTTATTACCCTGTTTTTTTTTCCATGTATCCTCCTTTGTCGCACCTTTGCGCATTACGCTGGTTACTCTTCTGCAAACTATACAATTAACATATAACAATATAATTATACAAGTCTTAACACCCCCTCAAGTTGGAGGTGTTGTGTACACTGCCAACTTGCTCAAAATTACTGAGTGCTTCACTCCTGTTAGAACCATGGTAAGGACATCAGCCAACTGATTGTCTGTTGCTACATGCTGAAATGAGATCAGTCCCTCTTGTAGCTCGCTTCTGACAAAGTGACAATCCACTTCTATGTGTTTTGTCCGCTCATGAAACACAGGATTTCTTGCTATATGTAAAGCTGATTGGCTATCACAAAAGACTTCTACTGGTTTACCAAAGGACACATTGAGCTCTTCAAGCAATCTGCACAGCCATACCAATTCCCCTACTACTTTTCTGAGTGCCCTGTACTCTGCCTCTGCTGATGACAATGAAATGGTCTCTTGTTTCTTAGATTTCCAGCATATAGGATTGTTCCCTAATAGAATTAATAACCACTCACTGATTTCCTTGAGTCTGGGCAAGCAGCCCAATCAGAATCACAATAGGCTCTAACATTATAGTTTGGATCATGTGACATGAATATTCCTATGGAGGGGTCACCCTTCAAGTATCTAAGCAGGTGAAAGGCTGCTTTCAAGTGGGGTTCTCTTGGATCTTGCATGAATTGGCTAAGATGTTGTACACTGTAGGCTATGTCTATTCTTGTGTTGGTGAAAAAATTCAATTTCCCAACCAGCTTTCTGTAATAGGTGGGATCAGTTAATGCAGTCCCCTCGTTAGCTTTCAACTTCACTGTTGGATCAAGTGGAGAGGCTAGGCTACTATAATCTATGCAGTTGTACTCTTTTAGCAAATCAAGCACAAACTTTCTTTGTGAAATTACAAGTCCATCAGCTTTATAGAATATTTCTAGCCCCATAAAATAGTGGAGCTTACCCAAGTCTTTAATCTTGAAACTTTCATGTAGGAATGCTTTCAGTTCCTCTATCTCCTCCTTGTTTGTTCCTGTCAGTATTACATCATCTACGTATACTGCCACATATATAGTTGATTCAGTTGTCTTCTTGTAGAAAAGTGAATAATCATACATAGAGTGGGTATATCCCTTACAGCACAATGCTTCACTCAATTTTGCATACCATTGTCTGCTTGCCTGTTTGAGGCCATACAAGGACTTCTTGAGTTTGCATACTAGATGTACATTGTCTACTACCAAACCTTGTGGCACTTTTATATACACCTCTTCATGGTGGTCTCCGTGAAGAAAGGCATTGTTCACATCTAACTGAAATATATCCCAGTCTTTCTTGACTACTATAACTATGAGAGCTCTTACTGTTGTAATTTTTACCACGGGACTGAATGTTTCTGTGTAATCAATTCCAGCTTGCTGGGTATACCCCTTTACCACTAACCTGGCCTTGAACCTTTCTACACTACCATCTGCCTTATGCTTCACTTTATACACCCATTTACACTCTATGGCTTGTTTCTCAACTGGTAAATATACTAGTTCCCAAGTGTTATTGGCATGCAATGCCTCAAACTCTTGTGTCATTGCTGCCTGCCAGGCAGGATACATAGCTGCTTCCTCATATGAGTTAGGCTCTTTGTCACTGAATGCTTCTCACAGGGCACTGATTATCCTGATTTAGATGCTCAGTAGATATGTGAATGTGAGGAGAGGATAAGGCATTAACAGAAAGAGAGGCATTGGTGTTTTTGGCATTTGGTTTCAGCTAGGGTAGTTTGTGAACATAATCCCTCAAGTATGTGGGAACTTTGTGTGTTCTATGAGATTGCCTTGGTGCCAAGACATGTTCAGGTGAGGTATTCCTAACATATTTTACTGGTGAGTCATTTTGTGGATCTTCTAGAGTATGTGAATCAAGTGAATCTATGTTATTGGGGGAAAGGGATGAAGGATCAGATGACAAATCTGGATGTGTGACATTTGAAACTCCTTGATCATTTGATTCACTAGTTTGACTTTGCTCATTCTCACTAGACATATGATCAATGAAAGGAATGGATTGAAGGACATAGGGAAATGAAGCAGTATCCTTAGACATACTAAAAGGGAAGATATTTTCATTAAAAATTACATCTCTAGATACATGTGTTTTCTTGATGGCCAGACTGAGCACTTTGTATCCCTTTACCCCAAAGGGATATCCAACAAAAATATGTGGTGTGGTTCTAGGTTCAAATTTATCTCTGTGGACTTTGGGTACTGTAGGATAGCACACACACCCAAAACTCCTCATGTGAGAGTAGGTAGGTTTTCTGTTATGTAATAGTTCATATGGTGACTTTCCCTTGAAGTGAGAAAAAGAAAGTCTATTTATTATATAGGTTGCACATAGGATACATTCACCCCAATACCTTAGAGGTAATTTTGACTGGAATAAGAGGGCTCTGGCTATTTCTGTACCTATGCTTTCTTTTCACTATGCCATTTTGTTGTGGTGTATAAGGACATGTCTTTTGGTGGATAATCCTTTAGAAAGGAAGAACTGATTTGCTTCTGTATTATTAAACTCTAGGCCATTGTCTGACCTTATATATTGGATAATGGTATTGAATTGGTTTTCAATCATTCACGCAAAGTTTTTGATGACTTGTAAGGCATTACTTTTGTTGGTTAGTAGGTGAGTCCAGATGGATCTACTGTAATCATCCACCATGGTGATGAAATATCTGAAATTGTCATAAGTTGGCATATGGTAAGGACCCCAGAGATCAACATGAAGAAGTTGGAAGATCTTGGTAGAATTAGTGGATTGTTTTGAAAAATGGTAATCTCCCATGTCTTGCCATTGGACAGACAGAGCAGGTAAATGGCTGTTTTGGTGAGAAAGATGCTGGAATACTGGATATTCCCTTCATCTTGATAAAGGGTACATGACCCAGTCTTTTATGCCACAACACATTTATGTCATTACTTGAAGGAATGGAAGGATTAATACTATTCACAATGGGGAGTTGCACTTTATTATTTGTGGAACATGTATTTACAGCTGAATGAGATGTGCAATTATCCCTAGACAATAAGCTATTTACAGTGGAATGATGAAAACAATGTGAGTTGTGTGTGCAACAATTGGAAGAAACAGAACTAGCAATTGAACTATTTACAATTGATTATGAATGGTTGTTCCTGAGACACCTTGGGCAGAGGAGATAGAGTCCATTACTGACTTTACCAATTTTCAGAGGCTTCTTCATTGAAGGGGCCTGCAGAATACAGATGTTATCAGTAAAGGCAACTATGCTATGAGGAGTTGAACTAGTTAATGAATGAATTGATATGAGGTTGTATTTGAAGGAAGGTATGTACATAACCTTATGCAAAATGATCTTAGGAAACAATGTCACACTTTCAATTTGTGTTACTCTTACCTTATATTCGTTTGGAAGAACTACCAATAAGGGATATGGTAAGGTTACAATGTTGGTTAATAAGGACATATTGAAGGTCATGTGATTAGATGCTCCTGAATCTAATATCTAAGAGTCTGCCTTATTTTTGAAGCACTCACAGGACAATTTACTAAAATCAATAGAGGAAGTGCATACTATTATACCTGCAAAGTTCACAGCACCATTGACATAGTTTGTGCAACTAGAACTTTCTCTTTCTGTTCCAATTTGAAAATGTTGCAGCAAGTTTAGGATCTGTCCATACTGTTCCTTAGAGAGGTTGACTTTCCCGACCTCATTTCCATCTTCTGATGGCATTGCCTCATAAGGAGTCCCCTGCACAATAGCTAATATTCTCCTTCCTTTGTTGAACCTTTCAGCTTGGTTCATGTTCTGTCCTCTATTTGGATTCTGAGTGTGTGAATTTTCAAAGTTCTGAGGGTACCCGTGTATCTTGTAGTATTTGTCCTTAGTATGTCCTAGCTTCTTGCAGTAGTCACAAAATGGACGAGGCCTATTGCCTCTAGTTGAACTGTTATTGGCAGCATAATTTGTTCAGTAAGAACCAGGTTTTGATGTGTTGACACTTAGGGAAGCAGACTCAAATAGCATTTGATTATTTGGCTTGATCTCTCTCTGTTTCTCATCCTGAATAAGTAGTGAGAAGGCTTGTGCAAGATTTGGTAGCGGATTCATCATGAGAATGCTTCCACGTACGACAGTGTAGACTTCATTAAGTCCAATAAGTAATTGTATCAATCTTCTGTCCTGCTCGGCCTTGTGCATATTCTCATTGGCACCATACGTACAGATACAACTGCAATGAGTCTTTTTGCTCAAAGTATTTAGTTCTTCCCACAGCTTCTTCAGCTTAGTATAATAACCTGTAATATCCAGCACACCTTGAGACAAGTCGTTTATCTCCTTTTGGATCTGGTATAGCCTAGCACCATTAGTCCGCTCATATCGATCCTCCAATTCTCTCCACAACTCAACAACATTATTGGCATATTCCACACTGTCCGCGATGTCTTTAGAGAGTGAATTTAGAATCCAAGATGTTACCATATCGTCGCATCGCTCCCATTGTCGGAATATCTGAGATTGAGGCTCTGGTGGTTTACATTCTCCACTTATAAACCCAAGCTTATTTTTGACGGACAGACCACGCATAACACTGCGTCTCCAAGACCTATATCCAATTCCACTAAAAGGAACCGAGACGAGCATCGCTCCAGGATTATCTGACGGATGTAGATAAAGAGGATCGCTTGGATCTATTCCAAAGTTTGTCGCAACGGCGACACCAGTAGACGTGTCTTCCTGATCTAATGTGGCCATGAGTGTAAGATTTCGTTGAGTTACATATTAATTCTAGTAGAAATTTGAAGAATAGATTGTCAATTTGCGATTTGAAGAAATTAGGGCAAAAAACAAAATCGATCAAACCAGAAAAGCAGAATTATGGGAAGGAAAAAATGGGGAAAAATGATGGAGACGATGACGGATAGTCGAGCATGAGTGTCCCTTGCTTTGATACCATGTTAAATTTGACATTGAGGATGAGCTTGAAGCTCGATCTGGAGCTCCAATGGAGTCCTTCTAGAGGATTCTATGAGAGAGAGTTTGTGAGAGATAAAAGTAGAAATTGAAAAGTGAAAATCTGACTCCTTTCTCATTGCTACTCCGAGTATATACATGTGTGGATACAAATAATGCTGAGCTGGCCACTAACTACACAACTAACTCTACTCAATTACAATTAACTAACATCACTAACTATACAATTAACATATAACAATATAATTATACAAGTCTTAACAAAAAGTATGGCTTTGTTGGGACTTGGGAGTCAGGGGACCAAATGTGTGCTCAGCTGGAAAAGTTGGTCCTAGTGAATCTTCTGTGGTGGGCACTCTTAGCTTGACTCATAACTGGAACGACAAAAGGTCTTGTTATAGAATATTGCAAGCAGCAAATTTAGTCGAACTTTCTTCTATCGGTTCAAACCAAAAAGAAGTTCAAATTGGTTAGCAACAATTATCAATAAATGCACATCCATTGGGATTTTATTTCTTTAATGCGCTGAATGGTATTGATTGCTCGTTCCGTACTAATGAAGTGACTCTCATCAACCAATCAATATGACCGATGAAACTGTAGCTATTGAATGATAATCTTGTAATCAAGTTATAGTTGTTGTACTCTATTAGTAAATCTTCTTGGCAGCGTTTTAAAAGGTATTTTTCGGGGCGAGCCCTAAGGCGAGACGCACCAAAAATATCCTAGTGCGATAGTGTGGGGCGAAAGTTTCAAGAGGTATACGCCCAATAATTCGGGGCTTACGCTCGGGCATTCGGGGCGTACGCCCGGACGTTTGAGGCGCGTTTTTGTAGTGAGATGTAAGCCCCAGAGACTTTTTCAAATTAAAATAAAATTTATTATATAATTGTATAAGTCCTTCATATAATACCCAAATTCTTAAAAGTTAGCTTGTAATTACTCACTATACTATATTAAAAGCTAGAAACACTTTAGCGAAATATTGTTCACCTTTTTTATCCTCTAAAAATAAATTTAACTTGACAAAATTGTAATTTTAAATATTTTCCTAATATTTAGGACTTCTAAATCAAATAAAATTTTAGTCATTAAACTTTTCCTTATTTGGACTAGGTAAGTAGTCCTAATATTTAGAATATTAAATGAGTAATATTACTTTCCCATGTTTACTTTTGTGGAAGTTGTAAAAGTACGTACAACAACAAAATATATTATCAAGCAAACTTGTGTCATGTATATGAGGTACAAATTTCATACGGAAAATAATGGCAAATACTTTAAAAATGTTATTCATTTTTAATCAGCTATAAGTTTGTTTATTTAGTCATTGCTTTGAACCATGTAAAAAACCAAGTAAGAAATTTTAAATAGTAATTAAAATCAATTATTATTTAATTATTGAATATAAATTATTTATTTATTTTAAAAAATGTAACTTAACTGTAGTGTGCTAATTTTATAAAAATAATGGTTACCACTTAAGAAAGTTATCCCTTTTTCAAAATTAATTAAAATTTTATTTATTAGAGAATTTTTTATTTGAACTATGTAAGAAATCTTAATATAAGCATTTAAAATCATTTAATATCTAAATTATCTAATATAAATTATTTATTTATTTGGACAATGCAATATAATTGTAATTATTTATTTATCTTTGAACTATATGTATGAACGATAATACATTTTCATATCAAATTTGGGCTATTTTTCACCAAATAATAATTTTTTTATATAATATTTGAAAACTACATTTAATAATTAGAGCAAGCAACTACACTTAAAAATATAAAAGATTATAGATCGGAAGAAAGAGAGATCAGAAACGTAGTTGGCAAGAATCAATAACACTAATTGTTTTGCAAACACACAAAATTCAAAAGAAAAATATGACTATATCAGTTTTTTGACCCTTTTCACATAATTCATAGTGGATAAATTATAATTATAGTTAAATATTTATATCATGAGATTATATTTAAGAATTTGAATCAATAAAAAATAAATTATTTTTGTTAATGCTGTTAATAAATAGTTAAGTCTCTAAATTATATAACTAATTCGCAAAAGAATCCTATTAAATTCTTTTTCAAATTCATGAAAAATTAAATTTCAAGTTGACAAACTCTTAATAAGGTCATTAATTTATTTTCATAGAAAGAGCATTGGTACTAAAAGCAACCAGAAAATAAAGCAAACCCAGTTATAATATAGTATTAAGAGTCAAATTGGTAAAATGCAAACTTAAAACAATAAAGATGAAATAACAAAAGACAAGATATATTTTATTTGATTTGTCATAAATTAATTTTTCCTTTTGTCGCATTTGTTCCAACAAATGATAGGTCCCTATATTTATTCTATAATTAATTAATTATTATAAAATATCAACCAAACATTAGTCATTTTAAGACTTTAGATTATCACTTATCAAAATTATAAGAGATGTAAACGAACCTCCCCATTCACAAATCTCTAAAAGATCAAAAGATTTTTTTTTATTAGTATTATTTGCCAAATATTTGAAGAATAGTGATAGAGATATTTTTTTTTGTTTATTTTCAGTATTAACTCAATAAAATATCAAAAACATTATAAAATATTCCTAGAAAAGTCCTCAAATCACAATAAGGCATTTGCGGACTTTAGTGGGATATGATTACTTTCTTTATTGAGCTAGCTAAATGGAGATAACATTCATCATTTTTAAGAACTTATAATTTTAAAATTCTTAATTTATAACTCAAACGCATTAGTTGATAATATCTAAGTAATTTCTTAAACTTATGTACTCATCAAAATGGGTACACGCGCAAAGCGCGTACCCTAAGACTAGTTACTCAAAAATTTCAAAACGGAACTGAAATGTATTAAATTTAAAAGTCTTTTTTATTGATTGAAGTCCTAATTTATGGTCTTTCCCAGTTCTTTATCTTATCCGGTAGTCTACTAATATCCCCAAAAAGCAACGGATATTCAAAATTTTGTTTTTTACAAATACAAAGAGAACTCTATTTTCTTTCATAGCAGCTAGTTCAAAGTTCAAATTGCAAGTTAGTCATCCTTTTTATTCATCAATGTAGAAAACTTTATTTTCTCCGATTCAAGTTACTTGTGCTTGTAAGTAGCGTATAATAGATTGTTTTGACTAATTTTTTTTTGGGATGGAGCATATATACACATATGTATAGTTTTCTTCAATTTTTATGCAATTTTACCTGTTTATAAGTATTTACTGTAATTATATTATTTTTTAAAATATTAAAAATTAAATACACATGGGGCTTATGCCTCGCTGAGGCATATGTAAAACACTCCGACTTATGCCCGCCTTTTAAAATACTGATCAGAAACAATAAAAAAATAGTAGGTTTTTCGCTTTCTATTTCCTTAATATGCATATTCACTCGGAGCAAATTAAAGTCAGTGTTAGGGTAGGAATGGTTCTTTAGTAGGTCCAAAATGGTGGTGTGTTTTGAGGAGGCCCAATAAGTTTGCTAATAGATGTCCAAACATGAATGAACTTGAAGCAGTGAGAGTAAATAAAATGGCAGCAAAATGAATAATAAAATCTTCTTACACGACCAAATCTGTATCTGTGACGTATTGTATTAAGGTTGGCGGTGGCCAATGTTCAATTATTTTGTGAAATATTAAAATCTCGGGATAAAAATCCAACTTGTTATAAAATAAAGACAGTAAAGTAAAGACAAGTATAGAGAGAAACTGATGTATTATT
>AWOL01S0033869.1:0-16677 GCA_000715115.1 Nicotiana otophora
TTGGTACGCTATGTTAGGTCAGGCACCGGGTGCTGGTCTCGCTCCTAGGTTCGGGGTGTGACAGTCGGCTTGCCTAGTACTACGATAGGCGGCATCATGACGGGTTAGGTTTTGAGTCGTGACACGTTGGTATCCGAGCCTAGGTTACATAGGTCTCACAAGTCATGAGCGAGTTTAGTATCACGCCCCAACCTCGAGGAGCGCGACCGGCGCTCAACCGAGTGAACCCGGTCGAGCAAGCCTATTAAACCATTCCTTCCCGACTCAATCATAATCCAAAAAGGGAATGCATGACCATTTGTAAAACATTGGAGAGACTAGTGATATAACAATATAAATGTTACTAGTTCATTGTTCCTTATAAACGTACATTATGCCATAGTTGTGTTTCCAAAACACAACTCGATCCAACGACCACCCCAACATACATACATTACCCACATAAACGTCGACGGAGCCTCTAAGGATACAAAAGAGCAACATGACAATGCCGGCAACAAGGCCCCGGCTATACCTTAAAATATGAAAACTTATACAAAAGAAGGACTACATAACCCCTGGGAGAAATGGGGCTCACAAAGACTGCTGTGAGGAGAGAAAGGGAACACCACTATCTGCGATCGGCACTGTCTGCGATAAAACCACCTACATCCATTCAAAGATGTAGCGTCCCTGACAGAAGGGACGTTAGTACTGTCGAATAGTACTAGTATGTAAGGCAAACACCAATCTTAGTAGAATGAATAGTGAAACAAAGAGAAGGCAGTCATAATAATCAATAAGCACTTCATTGAAATACAAGAAACACCAAGTAAGGATCACATAATTTCCAATTCAATCTTTCCATCTTTTTAGGTTAAAAATCTTTAGTGTCAAAGCCACAACTCATAATGCCACCGTGTTTTTACACGGAGTCAGGTCTCGGCCCGACCGGCTAAGCCATCCCAAGTGAGACATATCTATATCCACAATGTAAATCAATAGTTCCAACACAAATGCCACCATGTGTAAGGCATGGCATCCGATCTCGGCCCGATCAGCTAAGCCATCTCACTTGAGACATAACCTATTTTAATTGTTCACTCAATTCACATCTCTTTCCCATCTTTCATTACATGGCACAATAGCCTCATTGAATAAATAATTCGTGGCACTTGGGCATATTTTACAATTCAAGTCTTTCCCTTTTTATTCGTTCAAATAACGTCATCATTCATGTCGATAAGTACCATCACATAAGACATTTCACACATAAGGGAAGGAGCTTGGAAAATCATAGTTACGTTCTCAATTAGCATGATGACATGGTAAATATCTAAAACAATTTGGTAACATGAATCTTCCAACCCAACACACTAAGGCAAACAATTCTAGTATGATCAAGTCGGAACTTACACCAAATATTCGGACACCAGGAGTTCGATTCTAGGAAGAAAAGAGTTAGCCATACATACCTCAAATGCGCTTCTTTAGACTCTATAATTTTTCGGAACCCTTGGCAACCCCAATCTATTTAAGCAATATACAAATTGAACCCAAAATTAGGAAAACATTCATGGTTCTAGTTCACTTCTTATTTTTCCCACACTCTTTATCATATGCATGCAAGATAAACAACCCTCACACCTATGGACCATCTTATTAATAACCCATTATAGTTGTGTTTGAAATTAAGAGCCGGGGTGATGAAGTCTTATCTTTTTGGATGAAGAATAAGGTATTCTACTTGAATATCTCCAAGCTTTGAGTGATGGTTGAAGATTGATTGATGAAAATTAGGCCCTCCCTCTAGAACCCTCTCTCTCTCACACTAGAAATATGATAAATGAGCTTAAAATGGACTAAAGGGGTGTTTTAACGGAATGGGGGTAGGGTTTTAAATTAAGAAAAATGGTGCCCCGACACAGGTCTACGATCGCATATGCGACCGCATAACGGTTATGCGGTCCGCAAAGTAACCGCAGAAATGGTCCTTAGGGGCCTGAACTTACGGTCCAGGTATGCGACCAGTATGCGGTCCGCATACTCGTTTTGTGGTCGCATAACGCACCACAGAACTCGCTCCGCAAAAACCTAAGAGGGGTTATTCAATCGATATGTGGTCCGCATATCGATTATGCGGTCGCATAATCGATAGCAAAACTGACCTCAAGTTGGCCAAACTTACTGCTTCACTCTGCGGCCATTATGCGGTCCACAAAGTGATTATGCGGCCGCATAATGGGCCGCGGAAATGCATTCTTATGCGAAACATTTTCCACTAAGTCCGTACGGTACTGTTCAATCCAAAAAGTCCGAACCACCGTGAAGCATTTCTACTATAATAACGCAGGAATCTAACTTGGCACCACGAAACCCCCAGTTTTTGTTTTAAATTTTACGGGTCGTTACATCCTCTCCCACTTAAGATCATTCGTCCTCGAATGAGGATCAAGGTATTCTTAACACAGTTTCAGTTGTACCACATACCTTCATCCCCAAATTTGTCTAACTTCCTAATTTTCTGAACATTTCGCCAGAGTTTCCTTTGTATTTAGGCCTATCCACCTGCCAGAGAACCCCTAAAACACACCTTAGAAAATATATATAGAATTAAATGACACAACAGAATGCAAAATAACACCAACGGAAGTCTCATAGGGAACATATAATTAGAAATGAGTGTTTTTATATTAGCCGAACATGTGATACAAAATTTGGGGGGACAACATTATAGAGCTATTACATGGCTATTCAAATAAATGAGGGTACTTCCTTTTCATTTCATTCTCGGCTTCCCAAGTAGCTTCTTCGACTTGCTAGTTTCGCCATAATACCTTTACGGATGCAATTTCTTTGTTCCTCAACTTCCGGATCTGTCTATCAAGGATAGCAACCGGAATTTCTTCGTATGATAGTTATTCACTAATCTCGATGGTCTCAACCGGCATGATAGCGAATGGATCTCCAACTACCTTCTTCAACATGGACACATGGAATATCGGGTGCACTAATGACATCTCAAGTGGTAGATCAAGCTTATACGCCACCCGACCTATCCTTTGAGTAATTCTATACGGCCCGACATACCTCGGACTTAATTTCCCTTTCTTTCCAAACCGCATGATCCCCTTCATGGGAGATACCTTCAAGAACACCCAATCATCTTCCTTGAACTCTAAGTCTCTGCGACGAACATCCGAGTAGGATTTTTGACGACTCTGAGCAATTTTCAACCGCTCTGTTATGATCTTAACCTTTTCCATAGCCTGATGCACAAGGTTTGGTCCTATTAGTTCGGCTTCTTCAATCTCGAACCACCCAATCGGTGTTTTACATCTTCTACCATACAAGTCCTCAAACGGCGCCATCTGAATACTGACATAGAAGCTATTGTTATAAGCAAATTTTATGAGCGGCAAATGATCATCCCAGCTACCCTTCAAGTCAAGAACACAAGCACGCAACATGTCCTCAAGCGTCTTAATAGCCCGCTCTGCTTGCCCGTCAGTCTGAGGATGAAAAGTCGTGCTAAGATTTACCTGCGTACCCAAACCTTGCTGAAATTTCTTTCAAACATTAGCTGTGAACTGGGGCCCTCGATCGGAAATGATGGAAACTGGAGTGCCGTGAAGCCTAACTATTTCCTTGATATACAATTAAGCATATTTTTCCGTGGTGTCGGTGGATTTAACCGGCAGGAAGTGAGCTGGTTTTGTGAGTCGATCCGCGATCACCCAAATTGAGTCGAACTTACGCGGAGTGCGCGTTAACCCTACCACAAAATCCATATTGATCATTTTTCATTTCCGCATTGGAATTTCTATACTCTGTGCTAACCCACCGGGCCTTTGATGCTTGGCCTTCACTTGTTGACGGTTTGAACATTTTGCTACAAAGTCCGCCACACCCCTCTTCATGTCATTCCACCAGTAAACTTCCTTGAGATCATGATACATTTTCGTAGAACCTGGGTGCACGGAATATCTAGAAGTATGAGCTTCTGCCATGATTCTTTCCCGAAGACCATCTACGTTTGGAACACATGGTCGTCCTTGGTACCGTAATGTACCGTCATCCATGCCAAGAGAAAAAGCCAGTCTTATGTTTATGAATCCCTTCCTTCAGCTGCACCAACACTGGATCATTGTATTTCTTCTCCTTGACCTCCGTCACAAGTGATGATTCCTCCCTATTCCGCCCAATCACTCCCCCTTCATTAGAGTCCACAAGACGAACTCCCAAACTGGCCAACTGGTGAACCCCTCGGGCCAAGGGCCTTTGACATGCCTCCAAGTAAGCCAAACTACCCATATACTTCCGACTAAGAGCATCCGCCAGCACATTAGCTTTCCCCGGATGATATAAAATATCGATGTCGTAATCTTTGAGCAATTAAAGCCACCTTCTCTACCTTAAGTTCAATTTCTTTTGCTTAAAAATGTACTGAAGACTTTTGTGGTCTGTGAATACATCTACATGGACTCCATACAAATAATGATGCCAAAATTTTAATGCAAAAACCACTGCTACAAGCTCTAAGTCATGAGTTGGATAGTTCTTTTCATGATTCTTAAGTTGCCTTAAAGCATATGCTATAACCTTACCATGTTGCATTAATACACACCCAAGACCGATCCTTGAAGCATCGCAATACACCATAAACCCCTCGGTACCCTCTGGCAGGGTCAATACCGGCGCCGAAGTCAACCTTGATTTCAATTTCTGGAAGATCCTTTCATAAGCATCGGAGCACTGGAACCTAACCGCCTCCTGTGTCAATTTAGTCAATGGAGAGGCAAGAGTGGAGAACCCCTCCACGAACCTCCTATAATACCCAGCCAAACCTAAGAAACTACGAATCTCTGTTGGAGTAGTAGGTCTAGGCCAATCTTTCACTGTTGCAATCCTTTGAGGATCAACCTTAATTCCTTCTCCGGAGACTACATGACCCAGGAATGTAACAAATTCAAGCCAAAATTCACATTTCGAGAACTTTGCATACAATTGGTATTGATGAAGAGTTTGCAGAACTGCCCTGAGGTGATTGGCATGATCCTTTCGACTTCGTGAATACACAAGGATATCGTCAATGAATACTATCACAAAGGAGTCAAGAAACAGGTTGAAGAGCCGATTCATAAGATCTATGAAACCTGCCGGAGCATTTGTTAGCCCGAAAGACATTACCAAAAATTCAAAGTGCCCATACAATAGCTAGGGAAGTACCTGCAAATCCACCAGTTGTCCAGATCAGGACTAGATTCCAGTTGTTGATGCACCAATCTAGGCACCACCTGTTCCTATTGGGATTCCAGGCCTCCATGAGGCCCTAGCTCATATTCTGCCAGTGTGTACCGGCCTTGCTCAGGCGGTCTCTATCTCGATGGATGCAGCCACTTCTCAGGCTGGGGGAGGCACATAGACTCCCATCACTCGCACACCCAAGCAGGTTGTTCAGGGACTCCGGACACCGAAGGCACCACCAATCCATCCAGTTGCAGCTGTTCAGGATTATGTGGTTCCTACTATGCCTTAGGATGATCAGCGTAGGTTGGAGAGGGTTGGGAAACTCCAGCCTCCACCTTTCAGTAGCACATATAGAGAGGATGCCCAAGACTTCTAGGACAGGTGTCAGAGGATACTCCATACAACTGATATTTTGGAGACTTGTGGGGTCTCATTCACTACTTTTCAGTTTTTTGGGGATGCACTCAGATGGTGGGAGTCTTACGAGAGGCGTAAGCCTATTAACGTAGCACCCCTTACTTGGCAGCAGTTCTCCGTGGTCTTTTTGGAGAAGTTCGTGCCTCAGTCCCGTAGAGAGGAACTGTGCAGACAGTTTGAGCAGCTCCGCCAGGGTGATATGTCTGTGATGTAGTATGACATGTGATTCTCGGAGTTGGCCCGTCATGCTATCTAGTTGGTTCCCACATACAGTGAGAGGATCATGAGGTTTATAGATGGTCTCATTTTTCAGCTATGGTTGCTTATGACCAGAGAGAGGGTGTCTAATGCTACCTTTGATGAGGTTATCAACAGTGCTCGGCAGATTGAGATAGTTTTTCAGGAGAGGGTTGAGAGGGAGGCCAAGAGGCCTCGTGGTCAGGGTGGATTCAGTGGTGCTCCTTTTGGGTGTCAGTTCCAGCACGATAGAGGTCGTCATTTCAGACAGGCTCAATCAGCTCGGCCATTTCACTGTGGTGCATTATCTAGCCATGGTTCTCACAGTCATCAGCAGGGTCAGTCATCATTCAGTGTACTACTAACGCAGAGTTCTCATCATGCCCCGCCCGCTCAGGTATCCTCGGGAAGTTCTTTTGGGCATCAGGACCATCAGTTTCGTCAGAGGAGGGGTTGTTTTGAGTGCGGAGATTTTGGTCACATTATGAGAGATTGCCTTAGTCTATTGGGTGGGACTCCACATCAGAGTACTCAGCCGATAGCACCAGCACTAGTTCCTCCATCACCCGCTGAGCCAGCCAGTGGTCGAGCTCAGCCAGCTAGGGGTGGAGCCTAGTTAGGTAGGGGTCGCCCGAGAGGGGGAGGAAGATCAGAGGTGACCATGCCCATTTCTATGTCCTCTCTTCCATACCAGATACTATTGCTTCAGATGTTGTGATTAGAGGTATTGTCTCAGTTTGTCACATAGATGCCTCTGTATTATTTAACCCTGGTTCTATGTATTCATATGTTTCCTCGTATTTCACCCATTTTCTGGATATGCCCCGTGAGTCTTTAGTTTCATCTGTTCATGTATCTACTCCTTTAGGGATACTATTGTTGTGTACCGCGTATATCAGTCATGTGTGGTGACTATTGGGCGTATGGAGACCTGAGTGGACCTTTTGCTGCTCAGTATGGTTGACTTTTATGTGATATTGGGTATGGATTGGTTATCTCCATGTCATGATGTTCTATATTGTCACGCTAAGACCGTGATGTTGGCGATGGCGGGATTTTCGATGGTTGAGTGGAGCGGTTCTATATATTATGTATCTAGTAGCGTGATTTCATATTTGAAGGCTCAGCGTATAGTTGAGAAGGGTTGCCTATCTTATTAATGTTTGTGAGGGATGTTAGTGCAGAGACTCCTACCATTAATTTTGTTCCAGTGATACGCGATTTTCCGGAAGTGTTTCCTGCAGACCTGTCGGGCATACCGCCTGATAGGGACATTGACTTCGGTATTGATTTGGTGCCGGGCACTCAGCCCATTTCTATTCCACTGTATCGTGTGGCACCGTAGGAGTTAAAGGAACAACTTCAGGAACTCCTTGATAAGGGGTTTATTCATCCTAGTGTGTCACCTTGGGGTGCACTAGTTCTATTTGTAAAGAAAAAGGATGGTTCCATGAGGATAGGCATTGATTACAAGAAGTTGAATAAGGTCACAGTCAAGAACAAGTATCCTTTGCCTCGTATTGATGATTTATTTGACCAGCTTCAGGGAGCGAGGGTGTTCTCTTATATTGATTTGAAGTCCAGTTATCACCAGTTGAAGATTCGGGATTCAGATATTCTTAAGACAGCTTTCAGGACCCGTTATGGCCATTATGAGTTCTTAGTGATGTCTTTTGATTTGACCAATGCCCCAACAACGTTCATGCATTTGATGAACAGTATATTCCATCCCTATTTGGACTCATTCGTTATTGTATTCATTGATGACCTCCTGGTATACTCTCGTAGTCAGGATGATCATGCTTGGCATTTGAGGGTTGTATTGTAGAGATTGAGGGAGGAAAATCTTTATGCAAAGTTCTCCAAGTGTGAGATTCGGCTCGGTTCAGTAGCATTCTTGGGGCACGTGGTGTCCAGTGAGGGTATTCAGGTGGATTCGAAGAAGATATAGGCGATGCAAAGTTGGCCTTGACCGTCCTCGGCCAAGGAGATTAGGAGCCTTCTTGGTTTGGCAGGCTATTACCGTCGCTTTGTGGAGGGATTTTCATCTATCGCATCACCCTTGACCAAATTGACCCAAAAGGTTGCTCCATTCAGGTGGTCAGATGTGTGTGAGGAGTGCTTTCAGAAGCTCAATACTGCTTTGACCACAACTCCAGTGTTAGTTCTGTCATCAGCTTCAAGTTCTTACACCGTATATTGTGATGCCTCGAGGGTAGGTATTGGATGTGTTCTGACGCAGGAAGGTAGGGTGATTGCCTATGCCTCGCGCCAGTTGAAGACCCATGACAAGAGCTATTATGTCCATGATCTTGAGTTAGAAGCCATTGTTCACGCCTTGAAGATTTGGCGTCATTATCTGTATAGGGTTCATTGTGAGATCTATACTGATCACCAGAGTTTGCGGTATCTGTTGAAGCGGAAGGATCTTAACTTGCATCAGCGGAGATGGTTAGTGCTTCTTAAGGACTACGATATCACTATTTTGTACCATCCGAGGAAGGCTAATGTGGTTGCCGATGTTTTGAGTCGTCGGGCGGAGAGTTTGGGGAGTTTAGCATATCTTCCGACAGTAGAGAGACCTTTGGCATTGGATGTTCAGGCGTTAGTGGTCCAGCTTGTGAGATTGGATATTTCGGAGCCGAGTCAGGTGTTGGCTTGCATGGTCTCCAGGTCTTCTCTTTATGACTATATCAGGGAACGTCAGTATGATGACCCCCACTTGCTCGTTCTTCAGTACAGCATTCGGAGAGGTAATGCTAGGGATGTGACCATTGGTGATGACGGCGTGTTGAGGATGCAGAGACGGATATGTGTGCCTAATGTAGATAGGCTCAGGGAGTTGATTCTTGAGGAGGCCCACAGGTCGCGGTATTCCATCCATCCAGGTGCCGTGAAGATGTACCAGGATTTGAGGCAGCACTATTGGTGAAGGCAGATGAAGAAGGATATATTTGGGTTTGTGTCTCGGTGTCTCAACTGTCAGCAGGTTAAGTATGAACATCAGATACTGGGTGGCTTGCTTCAGAGGTTAGAGATCCCAGAGTGGAAGTGGGAGCGGATCACCATGGACTTCATAGTTGGGCTCCCACGGACTTCGAGGAAGTTGGATGCTATTTGGGTGATTGTGGATCGGCTGACCAAGTTCTCTCACTTCATTCCAGTTGGTACTACTTACACATCGGAATGGTTGGCTGAGATTTATATCCGAGAGGTTTTTCGCCTGCATGGTGTCCCAGTTTCCATCATTTCAGATAGGGGCACTCAGTTTACATCACAGTTTTGGAGGGCCGCGCTGCGGGAGTTGGGTAGTCAGGCTGAGTTGAGCACAACTCTTTACCCTCAAACGGACGGGCAGTCCGAGTGCACTATTCAGATATTGGAGGACATGTTCCGCGCTTGTGTCATTGACTTTGGGGGTTCATGGGACCAGTTCTTGCCGCTCGCAGAGTTTGCATATAACAACAGTTATCAGTCGAGTATTCAGATGGCTCTGTACGAGACTTTATATGGGAGGAGGTGTAGATCTCTGGTAGGATGGTTTGAGCCGGATGAGTCTAGACTTTTGGGTACAGACTTGGTCCAGGATGCATTAGATAAGGTGAAATTAATTTAATAGCGGCTTCGCATGGCGCAGTCTAGGCAGAAGAGCTATGCAGACAGGAAGGTCTGTGATGTGTCTTTTATGGTTGGGGAGAAGGTTTTGCTAAAGGCATCACCCATGAAGGGTGTTATGAGGTTTGGAAAGAGGGGCAATTTGAGCCCCCGGTTCATTGGGCCTTTTGAGGTGCTTCAGAGGATAGGGGAGATGGCTTATAAGCTTACCTTACCACCCAGCTTGTCGAGTGTGAATCCGGTGTTTCATGTTTCCGTGCTCCGAAAGTATGTTGGCGATCCGTTCCATGTTTTAGACTTCAGCACGATTCAGTTGGAGGGTGATATAACTTATGATGTGGAGTCGGTGGCCATTTTGGATCGGCAGGCGCGGAAGTTGAGGTCAAAGGACATAGCTTCGGTAAAGGTACAGTGGAAAGGTCAGCCTGTGGAGGAGGCCACCTGGGAGACCGAGCGGGATATACGGGGCATATATCCACAACTATTTGAGACGCTAGGTATGTTCGTTGTTTAAGAGGGGGAGGATGTAACGACCCGTCCGGTCGTTTCGAGAGTTATAGCCCCATTTCCCCTATTTATGCTTCCTTTTGTGCTTTTCAACTATATTATGATATACTTGGTTAGTTGGTTCGGGCCCGGAGTGGTTTCAGAGTGGATCGAGATACTTAGTCTCTAAAGTAGAAGCTAAAGTTGGAAACGTCAACCGGATATTGACTTATGTGTAAACGATCTCAAATTTGAATTTTTATGGTTATGTTAGCTCCGTCAAGTGATTTCGGACTTAGGAGTGCGTCCGGAATGTGATTTGGAGGTCCGTAGTAAAATTAGGCTTGAATTGGCGAAAGTTGAAAATTTGGCAATTTCGGTCGGCAATGGAAAATTTGATATCGAGGTTGGAATGGATTTCCGTAAGTTGGAGTAGGTTTGTGGTGTCATTTGTGACGTGTGTGTAAAATTTGAGGTCATCCGTACGTGGTTTGGTTGGTTTCGGCATAGGTTGTCGAATTTGGAAGTTTAGAAGGTCTTAGGCTTGAATCCGAGGGTAATTTGGTGTTTTGATGTTGTTTTGAGTGTTTCGAAGGTTTGACTAAGTTCGTATGTTGATATATGACTTGTTAGTATGTTTGGTTAAGGTCCCAAGGGACTAGGGGTGACTCCGAGTGGTTAACGGATTATTTGAAGTTGGAAAATGCAGTTGAAGCTGCTGCTACTGGTATTTCCGCACCTGCGGAGGGGGAGCCGCATGTGCTAGGTCGCAGGCGCACGCGGGAGTTTGCAGGTGCAGATGAAGTTGAAGTAGGTTGGGTTCGCAGGTATGGAGTTTCTTGCGCAGATACGGCACCGCAGGTGCGCATATTTGACCGCGGGTGCGAAAGCCCTAGGCAGAAAGTATAAAAAGAATACTTTGCGAATTTTGGTTCATTTCCACCATTTTCAAGTCGTTGTTGGGAGCTTTTGGAGTGATTTTGAAGAGAGATTCAGGGGGTTTTCATTAAGGTAAGTTGCTTGAGCTCTAATACTCCTATCTATGGCGATTTTCTGTTGTTTAATCATTTAATTAGTGGAAATTAGGGGTTAGGGCTTGGGATTTTGGAGAGTTTAATTTAAGGAATTTGAGGGACCAAATGATGTCGGATTTTGATAAATTTCGTATGTATGGACTCGTGAGTGAATGGGTTTTCAATTTTATATTTTTTATTGGATTTCGGGACGTGGTCCCGGGGGGCGGGTTTGAGCCAATTTCGGATTTTGGTCTAAATTGGTAATTTTCTTGTGGAATTCATTCCTTTAGCATAAATTGATGGTATTCTACTGATTGTGAATAGATTCGGAGTATTTGGAGGCTGAATCGAGGGGCAAGAGCATCGCAGATTAGGGATTTGATCGGTTTGAGGTAAGTAACACTTTTAAATCTGGTTTAGAGGATATTAAAACCCGAAGTTTGGTATGATGTGACTGTTTGGAGGTGGCACCCATGCTAGGTGACGGGCGTGTGGATGTACGCCGTGATGGATTGAGACTTGATCCGTTCCGGGAGACTATGAAGTCTAATAGCCTTTATTTGTGTTTATATGCATTCATGTCTACTAGAACTTGACTACCTTTCATGTTAGAAATCATGCTTAGGCTATATTCCTACTCATGGTAGTTATACTCAGTCATAGTGATTCTTGTACATGTTTACCTCAATCTCTGTTATTTGTTTTCCTTTATGATATATTGTAACACTTTGATTTCGGATGTTTTTCCTTTCTTCATTGAGAGCTACAAGACTAGAGAGGTTCATGACTGAGTAAGGCTGAGGGCCTGGTTGTGAGGTATCATTATATGGAACGTGAGTCATCCGTGCAGATCCTTATGTTTATACTATGGCACGTGAGTTGTCCGTGCAGCACGTGAGTTGTCCGTGCAGCACGTGAGTTGTCCGTGCAGCACGTGAGTTGTCCGTGTGAATCCATATATGATATTATAGCATGCGAGTTGTCCGTACAGCACGTGACTTGTCTGTGCAGATTAACGCTTTGGTTTTAGGAGCCCCTCATGAGTCTGAACATTCCCAGTAAGCGCAGTTACCTATTGAGAGTGTGTATCGAGGTCTGAGAGTCGAGAGTGTGAGCTGTAAAGATGGGTTGAATGAATGCTGCCTTGAGAGGTTATACTTGCTTTTATTTATTGTTGCACTTAGTTGTTATTTGTTGTTGTTGTGAAATATTTGAAAGATTCATATCTGTTTTACATTAGCGCGAACTGATTTGACTTATACCATAGGATTTGAAAACATGTTCACTCTTTACTGAAAACTTTTAAAATGAACTGTATTGTATAGCTCGTCACTGCTTCTTAGTTCCTTATTTATTTTTATTACTTGCTGAGTTGGTTGTACTCATGCTACGCCTTGCACTTCATGTGCAGATCTAGGTGTGTTTGATCACGGAGATCGTTGAGTACGGGCGCGATCGAGTACCGGAGACTACGAGGTAGTTGCCGGCGTCCGTAGGACCTTGTCTCTCCTTCTATATTTCTTTCTGTCTTGTATTGATACTTAGACATTGGTTGTATTAGTTTGGTTATCTAGATGCTCATGACTTAGTGACACCTCGATGTCGGTCTATTTTTCCGCACTTATATTTTATTTGGGTTTTACCCCGTATTTATGAGAAACGCCAGTTATTTTAAATGTCTTAATTTACTTTAATTAAATTTTGAAAGTGTTTTGGAAAGGTCGGCTTGCCTAGTACCACGATAGGCGCCATCACGACGGATTAGGTTTTGGGTCATGACAGAAGTAAATGAAATAAATGGGAATTGCTGGGTTGGATCAGTAAAAATGCAATTTGCAATTAAAGAGAAGATGGTTAGTTAATTAGGAAAAGTTTTACACACTCCATTTTCTTTGAATGTTTTTCTTTTTGGAGACTAGGACAAGAGAAAGGGAAAATGGAGACGTCTCATATTATTCCTTTAGATTGCAAGGTTGGAATTTTAACATCAATTTCTTACTAATTCTATTTCGTTACATCATTTAACTGACTTTTCCTTTTGGAAGAGAGATACAAATGCAGTTCATGACAATTACAAGATGTATATTTCGAAGAATTTTACCTGAAAGTTTTAAAGTTTTTACAAATGGAATATACGTATATATTGTATGTCTTATTTTAGCCAATATGCATTTTGTTTATGTTCGTCGTAGAACTCTTGCACTATTTCCTACATTAAAATCTTGTTTGGATGGTTGTTATATATCGTTTCATAATATATTGTATCGTATTGTAATATATTTAAGTGTTTTGCTAAATACTAACATTTGGATAGAGTGTATTGCTTTTTGTTCATTTATAATGTCATGCACCAACAATATAAAGAATAAACTTATAACATTACAAAGAGAAAATAGGATACACAACAGACTTATTATATAAAAATGTAGGATAAATGATAAATAGAATTATTTAATACTAAGAAAGGGCAATAAGATGGAAAAAATAAGGTAACAACGTGATCACACCAAATTGGTCATTACATAAAGTGACACTTTTTATCGTTATATAACAATAGATTTAACTATAATACGATAAATTAAAATTTAAGTAATAACCAAAACAAATATTATATTTAAAGTAATACAATACAATAAGTAACAACCATCTAAACAATATTTAAATAGACTAGTCTTAGGGTACGCGTTTCACACGTGTAAATCATATCAATGAATATATAATTTTCTAAGTGTAAGTTCTTGAAATTAGTAAATGTTGATCCCATTTAGCTATCTTAATAAAGGAAGCAATCTTTCTCTACATAAATCCTCATATGCATTTTTACGATTTCTAAAGAATTCTAGGAATATCTTATGAAATTTGTTGTTATTTTTGTTAACTAATACTAAACGGTATTGTCACGACCCAAAAATCCCTTCGTAGGATGTCGTGATGGCACCTAGTCTCTAAGACTAGGTAAGCCTATCAATGCGGAATAATAATAAATATTTGAAATAAATAAACTACAATTCAAATAATTTCAACTCCCAAAACCCAGTAGAAATAAGTCACAAGCTTCTAAGAATTTATTCTCTATGTCTCTATACATCAGAGTCTAAAGCAAATAAGGAAGACAACATAGTAAGATAGAAGGGGACTCCGGAGTCTGCGGACGCTGGCAGATATACCTCGAAATCTCCTCGTACAGCTAGTTTACTGATGTCTGGTCTGATAAGATGTACCTGGATCTGCACAAAAAGATGTGCAGAAGCGTAGTATGAATACACCACAGCGGTACCCAGTAAGTGCCAAGGCTAACCTCGATAGAGTAGTGATGAGGTCAGGTCAGGCCCTACTGGAGAATAAATAATGGCATGGTAAAATGTTTAAATAATATTATAAGATAAAATTACAATGGAAATAACTCAAGTAGTATGTCACATTTCATTATACCAAATAATGACAAATAAATACCTCGTGAAAACAAAACAGAATTCTTTTCAACTTTAAGAAAATCACAACAATAATCAAAGGCAACTGCGGTCATAAATCAATATCAACAAGGGCACTCCCGAGGTACCGCCTCGTAGTCCCAAATCATAAATAAATTCGCAATATCTCATTTCCTTATCTCGCCGCGGGAGCCTTCACAATTTATTTTAAAGAAAATATTTTTTTCGAAATAGCATCCCGAGTTTTAGCCATCCTTATCACACTGCATGACTTCTAGTAGTTCCCCCTACTAGCCACGCGTATCAAGCCACCTTTATCTCACCGCATGCATTTCAATACCCTGACCTTATACCATCGCATGCGTATCAATATCACAATATATCACAATTTGCACCTCAAGTGCTTAAATAATTTAACTTGCCAAAATAATTCAACAACAATATTTTCCACAATAAAGAGCTCACGACTCATGCCAAAATAAATCATCAATAATATTTTTCTACAATAAAGAGCTCATGTCTCATGTCAAAATAATTCAAAAATAATATTTTTTTTTCACAATAAAGAGCTCACTGTTCTATCACAATGACTACGAAAATCTTACAAAAATATTCATGAGTAAATAATTCAGGAAAATAATATTTCAAAATCTTAAATACGTTGCTTCAGTATCAAGTTTTAAAACGTCAAATACTTCATATTAATAATATTTAATTTAAAAAAAATCAACCTTCAAATAATGCACAGAATAAAAGAAACCAAGTTCCAACTAAACAAATAAAATAATTAGCAGGAAAAGGTCAAGCAAATTTAAAATATAAACATTAAATCAATAATGAAGAATATAACAAAATAAAATAATTTAATTAATGCGCAACAGTGATATACACAATTTAAAATATAATCATTCACATTTAGCCCGTGAAGTGGGCCGGGCCCGGTCCTAAGTGGGCTTCGTGGGCCCGATCCTAAGTGGGCCGATCCTAAGTGGGTCGGTCCTATGCGGTCCGGTCCTAAATGGTCCCGGGCTTATTGCTGGAACCGGCTCGGGACCAGGACCACGAACTAACGGTCCCGGGTTAAGTTGGTCGGTCCCGGGCCTAAGTAGGCCTAAACGGGCCCAAACGGGCCCAACAGATACTTTTTATTTTTAATTTTGTTTTAATAGAAGTTAGAGAAAAAAATAGTAATAAAGATATATAAGCTATATTCGATTTATATACTATATATACATCTTAAAATATATATACTATATTATATATACATAGTATATAAGCCATATTCGATAGTATACATCTTAAAATATACTATATATACATCTTAAGATATACTATATATACATGGTATACTAGATATACTAGATATATATATATAGTATAGTTAAGGGTGGCAAGTGGGTCGGGTCCGGTCCTAAGTGGGCTTCGTGGGCCCGGTCCTAAGTGGGCTTCGTGGGCCCGGTCCTAAGTGGGCCGCTCCTATGCGGTCCGGTTCTAAACGGTCCCGGGCTTTGCGGGCTTATTGTTGGAAGCGGCTCGGGACCGGGACCACGAACTAACGGTCCCAGGTTAAGTGGGCCAGTCCCGGGTTAAGTGGGCCTAAACGGGCCCAACAGATACTTTCTATTTTTAATTGTTTTTAATAGAAGTTAGAGAAAAAAAATGGTAATAAAGATATATAAGCTATATTCGATTTATATACTATTTATACATCTTAATATATATATATATACTATATTATATATACATAGTATATAACCCATATTCGATAGTATACATCTTAAAATATACTATATATACATCTTAATATATATATGTATATAGAAAATGTATATACAGTATATCTTAAGATGTATACTATCGAATATGACTTATAAACTATGTATATATATTATAGTATATATATAGTATATATATATATATCTTAAGATATATATACACACACACACACACACACACTATACTATATATACATAGTATATTCGATATACTCGATATACATATATATATATAAGCTTATATATATACTATACTATACTATATATACATCTTAAGATATATAAGGTATATTCGATTTATATACTATATATACATCTTAAGATATATATATATATACACACACACACTATACTATATATACATTGAATATAAGTCATATTCGATAGTATACATCTTAAGATATACTATATATACATCTTAAGATATATATAATATATAGTAGTAAGATATATATATATATATATATATAT
>AWOL01S0033870.1:0-24542 GCA_000715115.1 Nicotiana otophora
AAGAACTCATCAAGGCAACCCGATATACGTGGAAACCTTACCCCATACCCCGCAACAAACCCTTTACTTACCGGAGCTGACCGAGAAAGACCTGCACATTCGAAAAATGATAGAATAACTCAAGAAACTGACAGGGAGAGTCCATAGTGTTGAAGGCGGGAAAGGGTGTTGAAGGTTTGAATTACGAAGACTTATGTATCGAGCCGGATGTAGAATTGCTATAGGGTTACAAATCTCCCACGTTTGAGATATTTGATGGCACTAGTGATCCTAAGGTGCATCTGAGAACCTACTGTGACAAGATGAACAAATCCACATGAAACTGTTCATGCGAAGTATTACAGGAGACGCATTATCTTGGTACATCAGGCAGAATCCGAAAAAGTGGGCGAATTGGGTGAGCATGGAATCAGATTTCATGGATAGATTCAGGTTCAATTTAGAGAATGCGCCAGACGTTTTCTATATCTAGAACCTCAAAAAGAAGCCGACTGAAACCTTCCACGAGTATGCTACTTATTGAAGATAAGAGGCCGTCAAGGTGTGGCCGCCACTTGAAGATGAACAAATGAACAAGTTCTTTGTTAGAGCTCAAGATCTGTAGTATTATGAAAGGTCGATGGTTATCGAGAATCACAAGTTCTCAAGCATTATCAAGTTTGCAGAAAGGATAGAAGAAGGAATAAAGAGCTGGATGGTGACCAATTTCGACGTACTGCATGCCACAAACAAAGCCTTGTAATCATGAGATATCTCAATGAAGAATGAAGTGGGTGCTATGATGGTAGCCCAGGTCCATAAGTCTCCCTTTACATACCAAACACCTTCACCCACACATCAACCCTCACCTCCAAAATACCAATGCCCTACCACTACCTACCATAGATATAATACCCAAAGCAACCCAAATCCATGAACAAATTTTGAGTGCAGAGCTCCCAGAAAATACACCCCAATCACTGAACCCATAGCCCAACTGTATCAGAGACTATAGGCCACTAATAATATCTTTTCGGCTAACAAATGCCCCGCTAGCTTTCATGGATCTTATGAATTGGGTCTTCAAGCCTTTTATTGACTCCTTTGTGATAGTGTTCATTAACGATATTCTTGTATATTCACGAAGTCGAGAGGACCATGCCGATCATCTCAGGGCAGTTCTGCAGACTCCATACTAGCACAAGTTGTATGCAAAGTTTTTGAAGTGTGAATTTTGGCTTGAATATGTCATATTCTTGGGTCATGTCATTTCCAGAGAAAGAATTAAGGTTGATCCGCAGAAGATCGCAGTTGTGAAGAATTGGCCGAGGACTACAACACAAATAGAGATTTGTAGATTCTTGGGTTTAGCTAGGTATTACATAATGTTTGTGTAAGGGTTCTCTACTCTTGCCTCCCCATTGACTAAATTGACGTAGAAGGTAGTTAAGTTCCAATGGTGTTTGTGAAAAGAGCTTCCAATAGTTGAAATCAAGATTGACTACCACACCGGTGTTGACCCTACCTGAAGGTACATATGGGTTTGTGGTATATTGTGATGCTTCAAGAATCAGACTAGGTTATGTATTGATGCAACATGGCAAGGTGATCACTTACACTTCTAGGCAACTCAAAAATCATGAGAAGAACTATCCAACACATGACTTAGAGCTCATGGCGGTGGTTTTTGCATTGAAGATTTCGTGTCATTATTTTATGGGGTCCATCTGGATATATTCACGGACCATAAGAGCCTTCAATATATTTTCAAACAGAAGGAATAAAATCTAAGGCAGAGAAGATGGCTTGAGTTACTCATGGACTACGACACCGATATTTTATATCATCCAGTGAAGGCTAATGTCGTGGCGGATGCTCTTAGCCAAGCATCCATGGGTAGTTTGGCTCACTTAGAGACACATCGAAGGTCGTTGGCCAAGGAAGTTCACCGGTTTGCTAATATTGGAGTTCGTCTTGCAGAATCTAGTGAAGGAGGAGTAATTATGCAAAATATGGCTGAATCATCGCTTGTTGTGGAAGTCAAGGAGAAGCAGTACGGCGATCCATTGTTGGTACAGTTAAAGAAGGGAATTCATAAACATAAGACCATGGTTTTTTCTCCTGGTATGGATGATTTTATGCTAAGGTACCAAGGGCGATTATGTGTTCCTGATGTAGATGGTCTTTGGGAAAGAATCACGATCGAGTCTCACACTTTCTGGTATTCCGTGCATCCTGGTTGTACCAAGATGTACTATGATCTTAAGGAAGTCTACTAGTTGAACAATATGAAGAGGAATGTAGCGGACTTTGTGGCAAAATTTCCACATTGTCAACAAGTAAAGGCCAAACATCAAAAGTTCGGTGGGTTGGCACAGAACATAGAACTTTCGATGTGGAAACGGGAGATGATCAATATGGAATTTGTGGTGGGACTACCTCGCACGCCTCACAAGTTTGACTTGATTTCGGTGATTGTGGACTAACTCACCAAATCAGTACACTTCTTACTTGTTAAGGCTACCAACACTACAAAACATTATGCTTAGTTGTATATGAAGGAAATTGTCAGGTTGCATTGCACTCCAATTTCTATTACCTCCGATCAAAAGGCACATTTCACAGCTAACATTTGGAGGAAATTTTATCATGGTTTGGGTACTCAAGTGAATCTTAGTACATCTTTCCATCCAGAGACCGACGGGCATACATAGCGGACCATTCACATGCTTGAGGGTATGTTGCGCGCTGGTGTTCTCGACATTAAAGGTAGCTGGGATGATTACTTTCCACTTAAAGAATTTTCCTATAATAACAATTATCATGATAACATTCAGATGGCGCCATTTGAGGCTCTATATGGAAGGGGATGTAGATCTCATATTGGGTGGTTTGAGATTGGGGAAGCGGAGTTGATAGGGCACGAACTCATGCATAAAGCTATGGAGAAGGTTAAGATCTTTAAAGAATGGTTGAAAACTTCTCAAAGCCGTCAGAAGTCCTATCGGGATGTACGTCGTAGGGAATTGGTGTTCCAAGATGATGATTGGGTATTCTTGAAGGTTTTCCCCATGAAGGGTGTAATGCGATTTGGTAAGAAAGGAAAATAGAGTCTGAGTTATGTCTGACCATATAGAATCATTCAGATGATTGGTCAGGTGGCTTACAGGCTAGAACTACCTCTAGAGATGTCTTTAGTGCACCCGGTGTTTCATGTATCCATGTTGAAGAAGTTGGTTAGAGATTTGTTTCTTATTGTTCCAGTGGAAACTATATGAGGATTTGACTTATGAAGAGATTCCAGTTACCATTCTTGATAGGCAAGTCCGAATGCAGAGAAACAAATAGATTGCTTTTGTGAAAGTGTTATGGCGAAAGCAACAGGTCGAAGAGGCTACCTGGGAAGCCGAGGAAGAGATGAAGAAGGCGTATCCTCATTTGTTTGAGTAGCTATGTAGTTGTGTCCATGAAAAATATTAAAAGCTAACTTTCTACAAATTATGTTTCCCCTGTACAGCTTATGTTAAGAATACTCATTTTTTAATGTAATGTTTATGGCATTGTGGCCGGTGTTGTTTCCATATTGTTTTACATAGTTGCGTTGTGGTTATACTGTTAGGACTGGTTCTAGGATTCTCTAGCAGGTGGATAGGCCCAATTACAGGGGAGACTCTTGCAAAGGTTTTTGAAATTCAGGGAGTTAGGAAAGAATTTGGAACTCCTGGTGTGAGAAGTAATTGTGGGGATCACATTGGATGCTAATTGCGAATTTTGACCCTCATTCGAGGACGAATAATCCTAAGCGGGGAAGGATGTGAGACCCCGTAAAGTTACACCTAAAACCTAGGGTTTTGGGGAGTTGAAGAAAAAATTGTTGCATAACAGGGCGTTTATACGATCCATTATGCGGCTGCAGAACTTCTCCGCGGACCGCAGATCCGCCGCAAAATGAAGCAGAGAAATGCGCCAATTTTGGAGGTTGTTTTGCGGTCAACTATATGACCGCATAATCGTTTCACGGGCTGCACATCCGTCGGAGAAATAACACAAAGATTTGCGGATGGAGATTCTGCGGTCCATTCTGCGGCCGCATAATTGATATACGAGCCACACACTGGACTAGAGCACCTAGTGCTTGATAAAATGCTTAAATGAGCTGAAACCCCAAATATCTTCCTAATTATGGTTCAGATTTGTCATGTTTCTAATAGATTAAACTCGCAAGTATTCTTGGATCATTGTAGTAATGTAAGGAAGCACAAGCGAGGTAATCTAGTATTTCTAATTATGCTCAATTGTAGTAATGTAGAATCGATTTCCACGATATCCTCATAAGTTGAGATTATGGTTGGCTCAATTTCTTATTTCTCATGTTCTGAGTCCATAATAAAATTGATTAATCTAAAATAAGTCTTGTGTTGAAAGATGTATGCACTCAAAATGTGTTCCAAATGTTCCTATCATATCATATTTCCCTCCGAGAATGTAATCTAGTATGATCAATGTATAAAAGGTGTTGTGATTTAAAATCATGTTTCAATTCAAAGTTAGTATAACTAAGTGTGGAAGAGAAGCTCAATGTATTTAAGACCTTCATTTGCCCATATGTGTACTTAAAGTCTTGATTTACAATTCACTTATTGATGATAATCCGTGGTAACACTTGAATGTTATAGAAGTGAGTATGAAATATGAAATACGGTCAACGTGCCGTGAATAATATTACAATTTTGGCCACTAGTGCCAATGAAATAGGAAGATGTGTGAAAAATTATGAAGTGAGTTGTAAATCCTTTAAATAATACATGCTTTGGGAATATCATTTAGTAACCGAGGAAGGGTAGGTCAAAATAGCCTAACCCCGAAACTACACATGGCAGTGTAGGAGTGATTGAGGGGTAAATCCCCGTGTTGATTTGATGAGATTGTTTTCTAGTGAGATTATTGCTAGCGAGATTTGATATGATGTCGACCCAAATAGAATTATGGAGAGATGGCTTAGCCGATTGGGCGTAGATCGGATGCCATGTCGTGCACATGGCGGTGTTGTGATTGAATGTCTCGAGGTGAGATGGCTTACCTGATCGGGCTGAGACCGGACTCCATGCTAAAAGCACGGTGGTGTATCGGTACTAAAGATCTCCCAACTTCACAATACTGAAACTTACCTTAAATTTATCTTTCTCTTAAGTTGGCAGTTTAATACTGTTTAAGGCTCTCGTATATTTCATGTTTCCTTCTCATTTTACTATTACTCGTTCTACTGAGAGTATGTTTAGTTTTACATTCTAGTACTATTCCATATATTCTAACGTCCCATTTGTTGGGGGCGCTGCATCTTTAATGGATGCAGGTGCTTCCGCAGTAGGCGGTATTGATCAGTGATAGCTGTACATCCTCTCCTCAGCTGACTTGGTGATCCCCCTTCATTTCGGGGTCTTGTATCTCCTGTCCTCTATATATATTGTTTTGAGGTATAGCCAGAGCCTTGTTTCCGGCACTATCGCGCTACTCTTTTTGTATCTATTAGAGGCTCCGTAGACATAGTGCGGGTTGTACCTTGGTTATGGGGAAGTCAAACTAGCAATGTTGTAATTGTATCACGCGTTCCACTCCTGAACTATGAATGTGTAATGTATTATTTTTGAGACTTATAAATGGCGTAATTATTGGTAATTAATTTGGTGTTGTTCCCATGATCTTCTCAGTCTAGTTAATGAGAATATATCTTTTCTTTATTCATGGGTATGTTCGGGTAGAAGGCATTGTACATATTTTCTTGTCCGGGTTATCTCGGTTGAGCGTCGGTCACAGTCCACGAGGTCAGGGCATGACACAAGAATGCCTTGATTAAAGTATTAAGTAAAGCTTATGTTCCTATCAGTATCACTAGCGGGGAGATGGCTAACATGGTAGGACAGGTACTAGAGAGTCACAAAATTACTTTCAACGAAGTGATCTACCGCCGGAAGGGTTGAGTCACAATAAAGCATTGCTCATCACTGTGCAATTTGAAGACAAGTTCATTGCCAGTGTCCTGATAGATGGAGGTTCATGCCTGAACATATGCTCACTAACTACATTGAAAAGACTTGAAAAGGCCTGCATGAGAAACATATGGGAAGCATTAATGTGAAAGTCTTTGATGGATCTCAGAGAGCCAATATGGGGGAAATCAATTGTGATATTCAGATGGGCACGACCTGGTTTGATGTCGAATTCCAAGTGCTAGACATATCCGTCAACTACAACTTATTATCGGTATGACCATGGATACACGTAGATGGGGCAGTTGCTTTTACTTTGTGCTAGGTTGTGAAGTTTGAGAGGAATCATCAAGAGGTAATTATTCACGGGGATGGAAGCAACCCTATCTACACCAACCATATTGTGCTAGTTATCGAGAACAGTAGGAAATTGGGAGGAGAAACATACAACCTCATAAAGAGGGTAAATGCAAGAAAGTGAAGTTTCCTAGTAGTTCTGTGGACTTTCAAAGATAAGTGTAGAATTCTTTGTACTGATCCGCAAGACTCTACTAAACCTGTGCATGACTAGTGAGACCTAAGCAACCTAGTGCTCTGATAGTATCTTGTCACGATCTAACTCCCACCGGAGTCGCGATGGTGCCTAACACTACTTGCCAACAAGCCAACAGTCTCATAATATCTTAATCATTTCAATATATCATAAGTATCTGATAACAATAATTGAAAAATTTCTACAACCATCCCAAAATAAGGTGTCAATGAGTACATGTGCACTACTGAGTATCAAACATAAACAAATCCATAGTAGAACTCTCTGCGTAATAGAATAGTACTGAAGAAAATAAAGGAAAAGAGAGTCAAGGCATGCTGACATCATAGCACCATTTAAGTCTCCAACCAGATACTAGCACGGATCTAACGATCACCATGTCCCGATGCACCTAGATCTGCACACGAAGTGCAGAGTGTAGTATGAGTACAATCGACCCCATGTACTCAATAAGTAATAGAACTAACCTTGGGCTGAAAGCAGTCACGAGCTCAGAAGAAGACAATCAGCTTCCAATGTAATGACAACACAAGTATAATAATGAAAATTACAATAAATAACTCAAAGGAATTAACATAGTTGACTCATTCATATTACAGAAATTTAGAAATGATTTCAAGTTCAACAATTGAAGCCCGAAACTGATAGGAACAAGTTAGTTACAACTAGCATGATGAATGGTACATCTTTATGCCTACATGTCAAATATGCATGTCAAAGGAATGATTTCATAGTGATATTCCCAAGTACTCCCACTCTCAAAACACTCAATCTGCCTGTCTCAAATGCCCACTCATCATACGCACGCAATCACTCATCACTTTACAAGTGTCTGGCATCAATGCCCCTTACCAATGCACATGTACATGTTACTGTGCCTGCGCTAACTATTGATATGTCAGATTCTGCAGGGGCGGATCCTGCCCAATCGCTAATCGAAGCCAATAAGGCCTAATGCGGCATGTAGCCCAATCCACATAATAATAATAGAAATAAACTTGATATGGCCTGCTGCGACGTGCAGCCCGATCAACAATAACACTCTCAACACGGCTCTAAGGCCCACCTCAATCATCAATCTCTCAAGTCTCAAGGGCTCACAATCTCATACCACTCAGCGCAAGAATGATAACATGCGATGTAACAATGAATTGATGAACATAGACTAAGATACGATATACAAACGAAGAACCATGACTGAGTGTAAAATTACTGTTAACGCATATAACTCAAACAACGTAAATAGCGTCATTAGGTTTCAATCGAATAAGCACATAGCCTAAACATGATTTCTAAAATGAATCAAAACTCAATTACTCTAACAAGTAGGAATTACACGGATAACACAAGACTTGAAAGCAACATAGTAAACAAATCAACCCGGATTATGATTAGCACGGTTCATGCCCACACACCTGTCATCTACCATGTGTGTCACCCCAAAACAACACAAATAACATGGTTTCCAAGGATAAATACCCTCAATTCCAAGTTTAAAAATGTTACATACCTCAAAACGCATAAATCAATACTCCAACAAGCCTTGCCTCGCGAATCGGCCTCCAAATGACCAGAATCTAGTAAAATCAATTTAATATAATCAATATGTGCTATGAGAATTTATTCCATATGTAAAGCTAAGATATTTAACAAAAAATCAAAAAGTCAACCCCGGGCAGTACCTTAAAACCCGACAAAATTCACAAATTCCGAACACCTATTCAATTACAAGTCCAACCATACTAAAATTATTTAATTCTAACCACAAATTGACCCTCAAATCTGATATCACATCTCACTCTCCAACATAGTCTAAACCCCCCAAATTTCACTTCATATCTGCAACCTCTCCTCAACCAAGCCGACATCGCAGAAGTGCACAAGTTATCGTACCTGCTGCCAGCACTTCGTAGGTGCGCTTACAGCAGGCTTGAAGCTATCAACATTTCCTTAAGTCCAACTTTCAATCTGAATCGCACCTAAGGACACCATCCAAACATACCAACACGTCCTAAAACATGATATAAACATAGTCGAAGCCTCAAATCACATCAAACAACATCAAAATCACGAATCAAACCCAATTCAAGCCTAATGAAATAAATGAACTTCTGACTTCTAAAAATGTTGCTAAACCGCATCAAATAAACTTCAAATGGACTCAAATTTGGCACACTAGTCCCAAATGAGACAACATACCTATTCCAACTCCAGGAACCAAAATCCAAACCCGGTACCAAAATATTCTACACTCGGTCAAACCTCTCAAACTTCCAATCTTTCAACTTTCCAACTTTCTCCAAAAAGCCCCAAACAAACCTACTGACCTTCGAATCAATATCCAAACATACGCCTAAGTCAAAATTAACCATACGAAGCTATTAGAATTGTCAAAACTCCATTACACAGTTGTCTACATGAAAGCTAAACTCTTGTTAACTCTTTCAACTTAAGCTTCCAACATTGGGAATAAGTGTCCCGATTCATTCCAAAACATCCCCGAAACAAATCCAACCACCCCAAAAGTCACATAACCACAAATAAACATAGAAGAGACCATAAATAGGGTAATAGGGCTACAATATACAAAACGACAGACCGCATCATTACAATACCCATGATCTTCCACCTCTTGAACATTTTAGTAAAGTTGGTGCAGATAATGCCCCCAAGTTCCCCAAAAAGAATGTTGTTTTCCCCTCAGGATAAAAACCACCATCTAGTGACATTGAATCAATAATAAATTAGCAGTCCGAAAATTCTATTTCTCAAAATAGAATCTTGAACAACATAGATAGCACTTTTGAAAATATTGCACACACTCACAATAAAATGCTTAGAAAAGTGGAATAATATTGAGAAAAAGGTTGAATAGGTTGTAAAGAAGACTTCTCACCATGAAGAACTCATAAAAGCCTTAGATCAGAAGTTAGCAAGCTTGCAGTACGATATTTGTCTGCCAGGTACTTCTCTTTTCCATTTCTTCCAGTAGCAGCAGAAAGAGACGGTGTCTTTAAGAGAACAAATAAACCTCACGAAAACTTATCACTTTGTTCCCAGACACCCAGAAGTTCTCAAGTCACTTCTCTTCCTCCCAAGTGTATTCTCTTCCCAAAGCTATTCCCTTCCTTAACTAGATTTTCATGTAACACTCCATATATTAGGATTAGGAATGAATGTGTAAAATGAGTACACAAAGTGACATGCATAAGATTCAATAAAATCGACAAAGTTTATGGAAGGTCTGTCTTCCAGCCCGATCAAGTGAAACTTTATTAGGAATTCAAGAAAACAAAAAACACTAAAGTTATAGTCCTTTGAAATGCCCGAACAGATCTTCATAATATAATTTACATGTTTTTCACTGGACAATGCGCAGTCTGTATGCTCAGCTACGCGCTCAGCCATCACGTGCACGGCAACACACTTGTTGCAGTGCCACCGCCCTTGCTGCACATTCAAGTGCACTGTTGGGCCCTCAACTGCCTGAGCGCATACCTGAAGGGTCATTCTTAAATACCTACCGTGTTCCCTATACCGATACCCATAAATTTTCTATAGAGAGGGAAGATCTCGAGAACCCAGCTTCCTACAAGGTCTCTCCATCATCCAAGGTAAGTTCTAATGTTGATTCTAAGTTTATTTCAATTCACCAACACCTTATTAATATGGGTAAACCATTCAAATCATTAGGTATTCGATTGAGACATTGTTGTCGAGAAAAGAAACCCTAGAACTCAAATTCAAGATAATTGAATGTTCACCCTCTAATTGGTTATAGATTTAGATTAATGATTATAGACTCTAATTTTATGAGGTATGAGTTGATGGGTTTGATAGAAAAGCATGAACGGTTATAGGTTTGGGTTGTTGTGTAGCACCCCCAGAAAAGTTGATGTGTGCTAATTATATTATATTGTGTGCAGACGAGGACTATTAATATGATGGATATCAATTTGATATAATAATAAGTGTACGAGGAATATTATAAGTGATGTGGTTTCTAAGGAGATCCTTAAGTCTAAGTCAAGTTCTAAATTACATGATAGACTAAAGTTCCAAATGAGTATGCACAAGACCAAATTTTGGGAAAGCATATCTACATATATATAAGGGGTTATGTGATGAACAACTTTCAAATGCAATATCTTTGAGTCTAGTTTCTAACACCTCAAACCGTTTGTTATTTGGATACTCCTACAAGAAGTTATATCAAAATTACCAAAGGTTGGCAGAATGTGATTCTGCGGCCAATTCTGCGACCACAGAATGGTCACAAAACTTACCAGTTTAGCCTAGTTCTGGGCACGAGTTTTGCGATCTATTGGACTGACCTCATACCCGTTTTGCAGTCCATTCTGCAACCACATATCTGAGTTCGGAGAGTTCATTTTCTTATTTTTATAACCCGACCCCGTTTGGATAAATAGCCTTTGGGGCTCATTTTAAAGACAAAAACCTGATATTTTTAGAGAGAAGTGAGAGTGTTCTAGAGAGAGGAAGAATCTCAAGTGCTTTGTTCATCAAGATCTTGACCAAGCTTGGAAATCCAACAAGGAAATCTCACAAGATCTTCACTCAAGAGGTAAGGATCTAACCTTAGTCTTTAATTTCGAGTTTGGGGTAAAAGCTGGGTGATGTGGAGTATGATTCATGGGTGTAAGAGTATTATTTATACATGTATGTACTGATAAGGTTTTTGGGAAGATTGTTGAGCTCAAATAAGTAAGGATTGGGTTGTGAAATGAAATAAATCTTGTGGAAGAACCTTGTAACCAATTTGCACACCTAGTGTTTGATAAAATGCTCGAATGAGCTGAGACCAAGAATATCTTCCTAATTATGGTTCACTTTTGTTATGTTTCTAATTAGATTAAAATTGCAAGGATTTCCGGAACATTGTAGTAATTTAAGGAAAGTTCAAAGCGAGGTATGTTGGCTGAACTACTCTTTTAGAATTGAATTCCATGATGTTCCCGTAAGTTTCAAGTATGTATGGTTCAACCTTATTCTCATGTTCTGAGTTGTTCCCAATAAATTCAATCGTCCTGAGTAAGCAAGGTGTCGAGAATTATGTATTCACAATGTGTTCCCAATGTTCCTATCACACTATGTTATCCTTCGGGAATGTGTTCAAGAAAGATATGTGTGTTAAAATGTTATGGCTTTGAGTTGTGTTTTAAATGAAAGCTAGTATGCCAAACTGTGTGAGAAAAACTCAATATGTTTAAGACACCTAATTGCTCATATGTGTATCTAAAGTCATAATTGAAAATGTCTTATTGTTGATAATCTATAAAGATGGTTGGAAGTGAAATAAGTGAATTGAGGGTGACCATATGTGGCTGTTTTAACTAATGTTATGCTTTGTAAGTAATTTCAATGTGTTTTGTCTTCTTATGTATTCTTGGGTGGAAATTGTGTATTGCCCTTTTTGTGGATAAGTGTTTCAATAGTAAATGATGTGTTACTCGTTTATGATTTTAACTTGTGCTTCGATTGCCAATCATTTTACTCCCTTTTTTGGTACCAAATCCATTGTGTTTAAAGTCTTCATTACTAATGAACTTAAAGTTGTGATTTCCGGAATATTATATGTGTTGATATTTATGATGATGATACACGATAAGGATGAAATAAAAGTGTGGAATATCAAATACGGCCACTGTTCCTTGAATAATGAATCTTGTACCAATCTTAGAGACTAGGTGACATCACGGCTTCCTAAGATGGGAATTTGAGGTCGTGACACCCGCACTTATTCGTGTGGGCGAAGAGTTTATTTACTTTATTATTATTATTATTATTATTATTATTATTATTATTATTATTATTATTATTATTATTATTATTGTCTTTTCTTTTGAACTCTTAGAGTTCTCCATATTCAATTTTATTAGTGTCATGAGTATTCATTCGTTATATTGGTTTAGTTACTAGTATTGCACTTTCTTTTTGTATTTTTGAGATGGGTTTAGTATTATTATGTTGGTAAGATTGGTAATATTTGTGAAGACTCATTTTTAGTTATTTGATGAAGATTATGACCGATTTAGGTGAATATTGGTTGGTTATTATTTATTTATGAGACAAGAATTTTTTATTAGTCCTAGAA
The DNA here is from genome assembly GCA_000715115.1 of Nicotiana otophora. Taxonomy (NCBI): domain Eukaryota; kingdom Viridiplantae; phylum Streptophyta; class Magnoliopsida; order Solanales; family Solanaceae; genus Nicotiana; species Nicotiana otophora. The sequence continues at coordinate 12,635 of AWOL01S0033870.1, forward strand.
CATGAAATGTCATGAGTATTCATTCGTTATATTGGACTAGTTACTAGTATTGCACTTTCTTGCATGGTTTTAGTATTATTATGTTGGTAAGATTGGTAATATTGGTGAAGACTCATTTTTAGTTAATTGATGAAGATTATGACTGATTTAGATGAATATTGGTTGGTTGTTATTTATTTATGAGACATGAAATTTTTTGATTAGTCCTAGAGCAAGAAAAACTTTGTCACGACCCAATATAGGATCATGATCGGTGCTTAGGAGCAAGTGCCCCAAGTAAGCCTTATCGGCCAATAAGTTTTTGGATAGTCCTAGAACAAGAAAAACTTTGTCATGACCCAATATAGGATCATGATCGGTGCTTAGGAGCAAGTGCCCCAAGTAAGCCTTATCGGCCAATAAGTTTTTGGATAGTCCTAGAACAAGAAAAACTTTGTCATGACCCAATATAGGATCATGATCGGTGCTTAGGAGCAAGTGCCCCAAGTAAGCCTTATCGGCCAATAAGTTTTTGGATAGTCCTAGAACAAGAAAAACTTTGTCATGACCCAATATAGGATCATGACCGGTGCTTGGAGCAAGTGCCCCTAAGTAAGCCTTATCGGTATTTTATAGAAAATATCAGAGCCCTAGGTTATTCTAGTGACTAATGGAGCACATGTCGATATGTCACGACCCAAAATCCTAACCTGACGTGACGGAGGCTAACGTGGTACTAGGCAAGCCGATTTCTCATAAATATTTCCAACACTTTTAACAAGAATGAATTTAAAGCAGTTTTAATAGTAAAAGTTCTCATAACCGGGATGAAAACCCAAAACATAATGCTAAATTCCCAACTATCGGGGTGTCACAGAGTACATGAGAATCTATACCTCACAAGTCCGGAAAACACGGTCTATAATAGTCTGAGGCCAAATACAATAATCAAGAAGATAAGGAAGGAGAGACAAGGTCTGCGAAACACTGGCAGTTACCTCGGAATCTCCGAATAATCAACTGTGCGAAGAAATCAACACCCACTGTGTCCGGGAACACCTGGATCTGCACACGAAGTGAATGTAGTATGAGTACAACCAACTTAGCAAGTAACAATACTAAATAAAGAACTGAAAGTAGTGACGAGCTTCACAGCTGAGTCCAATTACAGTAATTTCCAACATAATAAGGTAGGCATGCTTTCAAGTTCAACACTTAAGGTCAAAACAGTAATTTCATGTCAAGTTCAACTGAAACATAAGATAATATCTCTCAGAAATTTCCAAAACAGTTATATATGACAGCTGAAGTGCAACAATAATGAAATCAAATGCATCCTCTCCGGACCACAGTCACCCAGCAATTCCATTCACTCAGCACTCGCACTCAGTAGGTACCTGCGCTCACTAGGGGTGTGTACAGTCTCCGGAGGGGCTCCTTCAGCCCAACCGCTATAATCCGCACGGATAACTCACGAGCTGCACGGACAACTCACGTGCTATAGTATAATATATGGATCCTCACGGACAACTCACATGCTGCACGGACAACTCACATGCTATAGTATCAATATCTGGATCCGCACGGAAACCTCACGTGCTGCACAGACAACTCACATGCTATAGTATAATATCTGGATCCGCACGGACAACTCACATGTGGCACGGACAACTCACGTGCTATAGTATAATATCTCACAATTAGGCCCTCGGCCTCACTCATTCATAAATTTCTCCAGTCTCTCGGGCTCTCAATAGTCATGATAATCAGCTCAAACAACAATGATATGATGCATCAATAATGAACAATAGAGACTGAGATAAAATAAACAAGTAAAATGTGACTGAATACAAAACAACAATTTAGCACATAATTCAACATGCACACGACCTTTGTGGGTCCCTACAGTGTCAACACATAATCTAAACATGATTTGTGGTTCAATTTCTCTACTACATGGAGAATGTACAGATAACCACAGATTATTCAACTACCCAGTTCCATGGAAATTGACCAGGTCACAATTCCTACGGTGTTCGCCCACACACCCGTCACCTAGCATGTGCGTCACCTCAAAACTGATCACATAACACAAAATTCGGGGTTTCAAACCCTCAGAACCAGATTTATAAATATTACTTACCTCAACCGCGAAATGCTTTATTCTGCTATGCCTTTACCTCGCGAATCGGTCTCCAAACGCCTCGAATCTAGTCACAAATAATTCGATTCAGTTAATACAAATTATAGGAATTGATTCCATATGAAAATATTAATTTTCCAACAAAATCCGAAATTGCACCCAAAACTCGCCCGTGGAGCCCACGTCTCGAAACCCGACAAAATTTACAAAATATTAACGCCCTTTAAACCACGAGTCCAACCATACCAATTTTACCAAATTCTGACACCAACTCGACCTCCAAACCAAAAATAGTTTTGATTTGATTTGCATACAAAAATATCATAAATACAATTGTACTCACCTCAACATCTTTCACATTGTATGAATTCTCATTAGTATTTCCAGTCATTCACAACGACAATATTTCCTTGGATCATTAGGCCATTAACAAGATTCTTTATTCCTGGCACGATGGCCATATTTCATATTCTACACTTTCACCTCTTTCAATTTCAAAGATCACCATCAAGTATCAACATATAGGATATTTTAAAAATCATATACTTCAAATCCATTTGAAATGGAAACTTCAAACACAAATGGTTTCTTCCCAAAGAATGAAGCATACCAACCAACAATAGAAACACACATGAAAAATCATAAACAGTCAATACACCATTTACTCGAATCACACTGGATATATTTATAAATCAAAGCATTAGTTAAAGCAGCCACTAATGGGCATGAATTTAGTACAAAAGATTTTAGACAATTCTATCTTTCATTGAAACACGACTCAAAGCCATAACCTTTTAATACGTAACCCACACTTTGAAACTTACAGAAACATTATCGAATTAAATTCCAAGAGAGAATGTTTAGCCAACATACCTCAATTGCGCTTCTTTAGACTCTACAATTTTCCGGAACCCTTAGCAACCTCAATCTATTTTAGCAATATACAAATTTAACCCAAAATTAAGAAAACGTTCATGGTTCTAGTTCACTTCTTATTTTTCCCACACTCTTTATCACATGCATGCAAGATAAACAACCCTCACAACCATGGACCATCTTATTAATACCCCATTATAGCTATGTTTGAAATTAAGAGCTGGGGTGATGAAGTCGTACCTTTTTGGATGAAGAATTTGGTACTCTACTTGAATATTTCCAAGCTTTAGTGATAGTTGAAGATTAATTGGTGGGAATTAGGCCCTCCCTCTAGAACCATGTCTCTCTCACACTAGAAATATGAGAAATGAGCTTCAAAATGAACGAAATGGTTGTTTTAACGGAATAGGGGTCGGGTTTTAAATTAAAAAAAATGGTGCCCCAACATAGGTCTGCGGTCGCATATGTGACCGCATAATGGTTATGCGGTCCGCAAAGTGACCGCAGAAATGGCCCTCAGGGGCCTGAACTTATGACCCAGGTATGCGACCAGTATGCAGTCCGCATACTCGTTCTGTGGCCACATAATGCACCGCAGAACTCCCTCCGCAAAAATTCAAGAGGGATTATGCGATCGATATGCAGTCCGCATATTGATTATGCGGTCGCATAAACGGCCGCAAAACTGACCTCAGGTTGGCCAAACTTACTGCTTCACTCTGCGGCCATTATGCGGTCTGCAGAGTGATTATGCGGCCACATAATGGGTCGTAGAAATGAGTTCTTCTACGAAATATTTTCCTCTCTGTCTGTTTGTTACTGTTCCACTAATATAACACATGGATCTATCTTGGCACCACAAAACCTTGAATTCATTTGCAAAAATTATGGGGCTTTACACTGAAACATTTAAAAACAAATCGGGGTGTTACACACTTATTCTCTGTCGCTTAGGATCATTCGTCCTCGAATGAGGGTCAAAATCCATCATTAGCATTCAATGTGGTTCAACTGTTGGTTCACACACCAATAGTTTCAAAATTTGGCTAACTTTCTAAATTTCCAAAAAACAATTTCGCCAGAGTCTCCCCTGTAACTAGGCTTATCCACCTGCTAGAGTAACACCAAAACAATTCCTAACAACACATTCGCAACTTGACAAAACATCACCATGTATAACAACGTCACTAATCTCATCATTACAGGCATTATACTATCAAGATTGTTATTTGGACATGAGCTGCACATATTTAAATCATAACACACAGAAGTACCTTTCAAATCACAATCATTTAACTATAGACTCAAGTGGGAACATTTTATTTCCTTAACACTTTTTGTTTCCCTCCATATGGTCTCCTCAACTTACATATTTTGCCATAACATATTAACGGAGACAATCTCAACTCCCGGACTTTTCTAACAAGGATAGAAAATAGTTGCTCCTCACAATCCCATTATCCCTTATCTTTACCTTATTAGACATAGACATATGAGACATCGAGTACACGGCGAACAATAATAGGGAAACATCATACTCATAATTTAGCCTATTTCCTTTCAAAATTCCATAAGGCCTAATGTGACTTCACATACTTTACCTTTATTAACAATTCACATAGCATCCTCATGCGAAAAATATTGAGAATAACCCATTCACTTTCTTCAACTCTAAATCTCCACGCCGAACACCCAAACTAAACCTTTGGCAACCTCCAACAATTTCTCTAATATGTGCTAGGTTGACTATGACAATAAAATTTTCTATCCCATATATTTGATCACGGGATGATGCTTCTTGTCTGACATGCTTGAACCTATAATACTCGATATATTTGCTACAAACAGGAACAACGAGGTTCAAGATTTCGCTGGAAATATTCAAGAATCCATCAACGTGGTGAGCATGGAATTTCAAGAGGTTATATCCTAACAGACATGAAGGTCACTACCAATAGCGCTGACATGGTGATTCATTGTGGAGACATCATCGGTTCAACAAACGAGTCATAGAGTTTCCTAGTAGGCATAGATAATGTAGGGATCAGGTTCATGATTACGAGATTTAAATAAATGAGTCATTTTAGACATGTGACATATGGGAGGCATGGTCTGGAGGATAAAGACATTAGCGTCTGTTATTCTTAGAATACTAGGAGCCAGGAAAAGGACAACAACAATTGTTTTATTCCATACGTGCCTTGTTTGGAAATAGTAAGCCTCAAAGAGAGATAGCAGTTATGTGACACCAGTCGGCTCTTGGAATGTAAGGAAAATCAGTTTAACTCGAAATGAGAATATTCTAGCACCCTAAATATGATATGGGTTTCAAGATACACAAAACTTGCATTACACTCTTAACAGTAACTAGCACAAGAAATCTATGCCACAAGCTTACGAGGATGAAAAGAAGTTGAACACTTATGAGATTATTATCATTCCCACAACTTAACCTTTGCCAATATTTGATCCTATGTGAGAGGACTAGAGATACGACGAGTTTGTCTTTCAATTCAATATGCTCATCAAAAGGCTGCTCAACTTTCAATCTCACACACGTGGAATCATGTAACTAGGACATCTTAATGTTGGATAAGATCATGTATTAGTTAGAGAGAATGAACATTTTGCCGTGAGCTAGACATGTTTTTGCCATAACAACTCTGAAGTTGCCATTTTCAGGCCAATTCACGGCCAACCACAATAATGGGAACAAGGTGCGTTACTCACTGAGGCATGATCTAGGTGGACATGATAGTCATACTGAGATGGGTAAACAACAAAACCTCCCTGTGACAAATTTGTGATAAATCTCAAGTTGCTCAGAAACTTTATGCGGATAAGTGGCCCCTTTCAATTGGCATGTACGCACATGATAGGTGCTAAGATATACTCTCATGTGACTAGACAATGAAAGGGATTCATGATACTATTCATAAAGGAGTAGAATAATTGTTCCAACCATAGAAGTCACATATACCAGAGAGGAAAAAAGTGATTCAAGAAGGATCTCAACACTAGGCTGTTTTCCATTGGATATGAGACCGCATAGGTAAATATTATGGCAATGCATATATAGGCACAAATGAGAAGATGTTATCCATTTGAATCAAAAGGTTATGTACGAAATGCATCAAGTATTGTCGCTTGTTGAGAATTTAGGGAAGTAGTGGGAAGTATTAACCTAGGGTTATAACGCAATTCAAGGAACCCATTATAGAACTCAATTTCTCAAGGGGTTGTAAATATAAAGAATTGTGATAAAGAGGCTTCACGAATACTGTGCCTCGTTCTAAGAGTAGATACAGAGAACGACTGATAAAGTTGTTTCGGTTTTATCCCAACTTCCATAGTAACATAAGAGGTGACATATGACAAAGTAAAACTGGGATCAATAAGAACATACACATCATGAGATCGGACAGTCAATATACTTGTAACCACATCTGGAGAAGCCTCAAACTTTTGACGTCTCCTCATAGCATAAAACCTATTGGGCCCTCCCGAGCTCTGAATACCACCCCTAGCTGTTCCACGCCCTGCAGGCGTTATAGTCCCTCTAGCTGGGGGAGGCGTTGTGGATGTAGCATGTCACGCCCAAAACTGAGGAGCACGGCCGGCGCTCAACCGAGAGAACCCGACCGAGCAAGCCTATTAGATTCCTTCTACCCAAACTCATTCATGAATAAAGAGAATATATGTTTTCCTTAATTAAACAATAAAGTGGTCATATCTGCAATTACCAATTTCTTACCAATAGTTTCATCATTTTTAAAGTCTCAAATGGACAAGTAATACAACAACAACATAACATAGTTTGTCTTTCCCCAACACCAATACACAGCCCACACTATGTCTACAGAGCCTCTATGGATAAAGAAGAGTACAATGATAATGCCGGCAACAAGGCCCCGACTATACCTCAACCATAATACATAAAGATCAAAAGATACATGACCCCAGGATGAAGTGGGGCTCACCAAGTTAGCTGGGAAGAAGGTGTACTGCTATCACTGATCAATGTCTCCTACTGTGGAACCACCTGCATCCATTGAAAGATGCAGCGCCCCCAGCAAAAGGGACGTCAGTACCATCGAATAGTACTAGTATGAAAACTAAACACCAATTTAAGAATTTAGAAATATAAGATAATAATGATGAACCAGTGCAGCAATAGAATAATATAGATAACTATCTCAACCATAGCAAGCGTATTAAAAGCTATCAACAACATTTATAGGATTTAAGATGAGATCCTATGTAACCATCTTCACACAAAGCGGCCCCGCCCGCCTCACCCGATGTATGCAGGTGGAGGTGTACGTACAATACCACAACTCTAATCAAGCGGCCCTTCCGCCTCACCCCAATATATGCGGGTGGATATATAACCACAGTACTAAGAACTTACACAAAGCGGCTATGCCGCCTCACCCCAATGTATGCGGGTGGTGGTGCCACAACAATACCAAAACTATACACAAAGCGGTCATACCGCCTCACCCCAATGTAAGCGGGTGGAGGTGCAGTCCCACAATATCATAATTCCTACACAAAGAGATCATGCTGCCTTACCCCAATATATATACGGGTGGAGGTGTATCACAATCACGATATCTCTACCATAATCCCCACACAAAGTGGTCATCCCGCCTCACCCCAATGTATGCGGGTGGAGGTGTATCACAATCACATTCTCTACACAACTTGGCATAATAACTTTCACATAAATCACGATTACATAATCCATAGTTTGGGACACATCCTCAATTTATAATACAATATGATAAGAGCATTTGAAACATGGATTGAACATATATCTTCATCACAGAAGTTATCGGGATACTCGATTTATAATCAACATCTCGGAACTTACAAGGATAATGAGAATTCCAACTCTTAAAGAAAAGTTTAGCCAACATACCTCACTTGAACTTCCTTACACTCTAAATGTTCCGAAAGTTTTAGCAACTTCAATCTCTAGGATGAAGACCTAGTAAGTTTCCCTTCTCAATCTTCCAAAACTTGGGCAAGAATTGAAGAACAATTATTGGAGAACACCTTCTCACTCTAGGGCACCGTCTCTCACTCTAAAATTTCAGATTATCTCTCACAAATGGCCCAAAATGTGTATTTAACGAAGTAGGGTCCGGTTTTAAAAACCCAAAAATGAAGCTCCGGAACATGTTCTGTGGTCACATATGCGACCGCATATTGGTCGCATATTGGTGTCCAAAGTTGACCAAAAATCTGTCTGTGTATGCGGTCACTATGCGGTCCGCATAACTGTTATGCGATCGCATAATGCATCGTAAAATAGTTATTGCGGTCGCATAATCGACCGCAAAATTTCCCCGGACTGGCCCTTCTCTTGCTCACTTCTGCGGCCATTATGCGGCCCGCAGAGTGATTCTGCGGTTGCATAATGGACCGCAGAATTACATTTTTCTGCCAAAAAATTTCCTTTTCATTCTCGTGCATTGTTCAACCCAAAAAAGCATAATTGTCTTTGCAAATTTTACCAGGCCTTACAATTAAGTTATTTGAAATTTTTCGGGTGTTACATAGCACCTACAGAACTGCCTGGTTGTGCCATACCCTTGCCCATGCTGTGGCGAGACAAATAACAATCTCTTTGAAAGTGGCCCGTCATACCACACTTGTAGCATACCTTTGTACCATAGTGACACACTCCTGGATGGCATCTCCCATACTTCACACAATGGGAATGAGGTCCGCTGAACTGACTCGTCTCACTGACCTGATATTTACCCTTTTTGCATACATTATAAGCATACCTCGTATCCTTCCTCCAAGCTTCCAATGCGGGATTAACAATTCCAGCACCGGATTACTGTGTGGGCCTTTGCAATTGCCCAAAGATACCACCTCTAGCGCACTGCTGAGCATACTCACAACAGTATGCCAAATGTTCCTCCCCGCATGACGGACATAACTGGATGGGTGTACCCAACCTAGGGCATTTGTTATTCTTGTGCCCCCTCTTTCCACAACCATAAGATATTTCAAGGGTCATCCAACATATTCCCAAGTGTCGCTTCTTGAAAATCACAAAATCTGGTTCATTAGCACCAACAACCCTCTTTCATTTCTTAAATTCTCTCACCACACGATCTGATGGTGCGGTGACAGTGGTAGGAATAAGGACACTTTCCTTAGCAACAAGTTCTTCCAACCCCTCCGCGGATCGACGCATTCTCCCAACAAACTCTTGTGTAATCTTCCCCAGATTCAATGGAGCGGTCATTCTCTCCTCGTTGTTTTTAACTCGGGGATTGCTCATCTGAAAAAAATATCATGAGACATACTGAGGAAATTAGTTTCCTATCTTGAGCTCTATCGCATGATTCTGGAGTATCTAAGAAGTGTGAAATTCCTAAATGTCCAAGTAGCCTCCTCATTATAGATGTGGTCGACAACACACCGATAAGAAGGACTCTACTAAACACGGCTCCGAGACATCCTAGGACACTTTAAAACCTTAGGCTCTGATACCTAGTTTGTCACGCCTCAAACTCATGGAGCGCGACCGGCCCTCAACCAAGAGAACCCAGCCGAGCAAGCCTATTAGACTTACTTCTACCCAAACTCATCCATGAATAAAGAGGATATGTACTCCATTAATCAATCACTGAAAAGATATTAACAACTTCCTTTTCATTCCCATTAGTAGCTTCATTCATAATTTCCAAAATATTACGAGTTTATAGATTTAATGAAAAACATAATTTCCAAGTACCAACATTTCTAGTTCAATTCCCAACATCAACCATAACCCACAACCTATCTATGGAGCCTTTAAATACAATAGAAGAGTAATATGGAAATGCCAGCAACAAGGCCCCGGCTATATCTCGAAACATTGTACATGAGAAGCAAAAGATACATGACCCCGAAATGAAGTGGGGCTCACCAAATCAGCTGGAAAGAGTGTACTGCTATCACTGATCAATGCCGCCTGCTGAAGAACCACCTGCATCCATTAAAGACGCAGCGCCTCCGGCAAAAAGGACGTTAGTATTGTCGAATAGCACTAGTATGTATAGCGAAAAATCCTCTTTCAAAATAGAATGCCCATATAAGAAAAGGCAACACATAGAAACAACAAGTCATAATCAACAATATCCAAACGTCCAGTTAAAACATAATAATTTCCAAAATACAAACTTCATATATAATTTTGGTTGGGAGATCATTAGCACCGATATACCACCGTCTTTGTTAGCATAGAGTCTGATCACGCCTGATCGGCTAGGCCATCTCCCCACTAACAATGTGGTTTGACATGTGATGCGAAAGAAAGTTGTTACCAAGAGTAGTACCACCATATGCGCAATATGGCGTCTGATCTCCACCCGATCAGCTAGGCCGCCTTCCCACATATGCCGTGCGGGTTGACTTTTCCAATCCACAAAGGTTCCAGTTTCATCCCAATTAAGGGGAATAATATCACAAGCCACCCCTACACCGGCACGTGTAGTTTCAGGTGTGGGCCTTATGACCCACCCTTCCTTGGTATTGCTAATGATGCTCCCAAAAATAGTTTTGATTTGATTTGCAAACAGAAATATCATAAATACAATTGTACTAACCTGAACATCTTTCACATTGTATGAATTCTCATCAGTATTTACAGTCATTCACAACGACAATATTTCCTTGGATCAATAGGCCATTCACAAGATTCTTTATTCTTGGCACGATGGCCATATTTCATATTCCACACTTTCACCTCTTTCAATTTCAAAGATCACCATCAAGTATCAACATATAGGATATTTTAAAAATCATATACTTTAAATCCATTTGAAATGGAAACTTCAAACACAAATGGTTTCTTCCCAGAGAATGAAGCATACCAACAAACAATAGAAACATACATGAAAAATCATAAACAGCAACACACCATTTACTCTTGCAATACTCTCCCCCAGAAATGACAATGTGCAATTTCAACACATGAGTATATAGAACTCGAATCACACTGGATATATTTATAAATCAAAGCATTAGTTAAAGCAGCCACTAATGGGTATTAATTAAGTACAAAAGCTTTTAGACAATTCTATCTTTCATTGAAATACGACTCAAAGTCATAACCTTTTAATACGTAACCCACATTTTGAAACTTACAGAAATATTATGGAATTAAATTCCAAGATATAAAGTTTAGCCAATATACCTCAATTGCGCTTATTTAGACTCTACAATTTTCCGGAACCCTTAGCAACCTCAATCTATTTTAGCAATATACAAATTGAATCCAAAATTAGGAAAACGTTCATGTTTCTAGTTCACTTCTTATTTTTCCCACACTCTTTATCACATGAATGAAAGCTAAACAACCCTCACACCCATGGACCATATTATTAATACCCTATTATAGCTATGTTTGAAATTAAGAGCTGGGGTGCTGAAGTCTTACCTTTTTGGATGAAGTATTTGGTACTCTACTTGAATATTTCCAAGCTCTGAGTGATGGTTGAAGATTAATTGGTGGAAATTAGGCCCTCCCTCTAGAACCCTCTCTCTCTCACACTAGAAATATGAGAAATGAGCTTCAAAATGGACTAAATGGTTGTTTTGACGGAATGGGGGTCGGATTTTAAATTAAGAAAAATGGTGCCCGGACACAGATCTGTGGTCGCATATGCGACCGCATAATGGTTTTGCGGTCCGCAAAGTGACTGCAGAAATGGCCCGCAGGGGCCTGAACTTACGGCCCAGGTATGCGACCAGTATGCGGACCTCTAACTCTTTCTGCGGTCGCATAATGTGTTACAACCCAAATTCGCATACCTTAGATCATGCCGTAAGTTAGTCGAAGTAAATCCAAGAAGCGATTATCTTTGAGATGATAATAAGTTAATCCTATTGGTCTTAAACGAT
>AWOL01S0033871.1:0-31081 GCA_000715115.1 Nicotiana otophora
TTATCACACAAGACTCCAGATGCTAACCTCCACTTCATCCACCCCACCCCAATACGGTGTGTGTCATCCTCGTCAATCTCCCCTCCCCTCTGGATAACCGACCCAAGGTACTTGAAATTGCCACTACTTGGTATGACCTGTGATTCAAGCCTCACTTCCACGCCCACTTCTCTCGGCTCAATGCCGAACTTACACTCCAGGTATTCCGTCTTCGCCCTACTCAGATTGAAACCCTTAGACTCAAGGGCCTGTCTCCAGACCTCCAACCTCTCGTTAACACTGGTTCGCGACTTATCAATCAGAACTATGTCATCGGCGAATAACATACACCATGGCACCTCCCCTTGAATATGGTGTGTTAACGCGTCCATCACCAGGGCAAATAAGAACGGGCTGAGCGCAGAACCTTGGTGNCCCATAACAACGGGAAACTGTTCAGAGTCGCCTCCTACCGTCCTAACCCGAGTCTTAGCCCCATCATACATGTCCTTAATTGCCCAAATGTAGGCAGCCGACACGCCTTTTGCCTCTAAGCATCTCCAGAGAACATCTCTAGGAACCTTGTCGTACGCTTTCTCTAAATCAATAAACACCATGTGCAGATCCTTCTTCCTCTCCCTGTACCGTTCCACCAATACAATAATGCAAATAATAATCCAACTCCTCAAAGTTGAGATTCAAAGAATCGACCGCTTCCCATTGGGATCACTTTGCGGCTTTGCACATCATGATATGAAGTGTATGGCTTCCCCCTCAAAGCGATAATTCCTTGCTTGGCATCGCTTCATCCCTTTAAGCGTCGAAGCAATGATTTTTAATAACACTAGGATGAAGTGCATCGAAGAGTGTGGCCATCTGAGGTTCAAATCCCAACGGATGCAAAAAATACTAGGTGATTTCTTCGCATCTGCCTAAGCCTTGTTACTCAGTACCTGTATTGGCGGGATATGGTGGGAGGTAGCACATAATCAATGGAATAGTCTACGTGCGTGCAAGTTGGCCCAAACATCGCTCTTATCAAAAAAGAAAAAAAAACTGAGATGAAGTAAATAATTTCATTAATGTGGGAAAGTTCCCACGTACAAGAAGTATACGATTAGATGAAGTAATAAATAATTTCATTAATGTTGGGGAAATTTCCGTACACAAGAAGTATATCAAAATGTAGAGAACTTACAAAAATTTGTTGGATAATTGTGTTGGCTAGGTTCTTAAATTGTTATTGTGCTTTATCCTGGGTGACTAAGATTTAGTAATGTAGCAATTTTTGTATGATGCTAGCATAGAGTTATACAGAACCTTTAGTAGGAAACAACTTAATCACAGATGAATTGTGTGCCCAAAAGATTGATCCTTTGTGCTGAACACCCATAACGTCAGTCTCAATTTGGAACATGGCTATTTGAAGTAGACCCAAAACAAGGAAAAGAAGGTTGTTGCATTAACTTCTAGTTTCTGCCAGCAACACCTTTGATTGATAGCTCCTCAACGAATTTGAGTGACTATCACTGTATCTTGTTGAGCATTTTTTTGTACTACTCTACAAGTCACAAGCTTAGGAGTTAGGTCTCATCATTCACTTTCACCTGCTATATGACAATGAGTGATGCAGTAAGGGTTCAAATACTTGAATAAGTGCTTATATAAACATGGAAATTAAGTGAGAAGTCACATCATGAGAACATTGTAGATAGCATTAGCAGCTCTTTCTTAGTTCACTTGTATTTTTGGTCTGAACAGTCTGATAAAAAAAATCACATGTATTTTTTGTGTGAATAGAGAATACATAGGCAACTCGCTAGTTTGATATATGCTGTGAATGACTCGTTTTAGTTATAGACACTTGTACATAGTTTTGACACGTCTTGGTGTAGTAGTAATGAAAACTTGACTGGGAATGCTTGCCTGAGAAGTAGATTTCTGGTTTTTGATGGAGCTGAGAAGTAGATTTCTGTTAACTCTGCCAAGATCAAGCTGGGAAGAACGACCTCTAAAAACGAAGAGGGAAACCAGCTATTCTTTGGCATAAAACTAAAGATGACCAAAAACAACTTCATGGTCTTTCCTCGCTAGGCTAAACTTAATCTAATAAAGTAGAGGTTGCTGTTGCAGGCTTATATTTAGAATTCACTACATATCTTTTGGGTAAGTAAAGATATAAACAATGATGTAAACACTTCAATGTGGTGCTTGATATTGTTTATTGGTTAGATGACAGCCAACATATGAAGGGCTGGAAAAAACTTATTAATAAGGGTAGCAACCTCTTACAATAGTGACTAAGCATGTCATCTGTTGTACAAAGAAAATTCTCTCTTACCTTGTGACTGGTTTTTACCAAGTCATTTCAACTGATGGTGATCTTCGGTTTCTTTCCGTTTCTCCTAGTTGTGAATTCGTCTCCATAAAGGGTGCTACAGAAGATAACTAGCAAAAGTTAGGGACTTGAGAAGGGGATATATAAATGTATAAACTAATACGACCGAAAGAAAAGAGGAATAAGGACATAAACCAGGTGAACTATATGATAGAAGATTCTCAGCAAGTGTTGACATGGGATAATGATAGGCTATTTTAATCAATTGTTCAACTCTAATCACGAGGTAACCTTACAGATCTCCGTACATGTTTGCACGGTAAAAAATAGACTGATAGAAGTAACGGATCCATGAAAATTTGAGGATTATATAAGTGTGTGGCCAAGATGGCATCCACATATGGTATTCATGTAGAGGTTTGGAAGTGTCCTGAAAAGGTGTAATAATATGGCTTACTATGTTATTTAATGTTATACTAAAAGTCGTAGAATGTCTCACAAGTGAAGAAATATCCAATATATGAGAAGTAACGATAAAGAAGATATTCGAAGTCGTGTGAACTATCACGACATTAAGCTTATGAGTCATACAATGAAACTTTGGTAAAGAGTGATAGAGTGTAGATTTAAGACACCACAAGAGTGACAGAGAACCAGTTTGGTTCTTTTGGTTTTGTGCCCAGTAGAACAGAGGCTGTGTTCTTGTTAAGAAGATTGATGTTTTTTGTCAATGTGCATGCGAAGAACATGTTTGTTGACGAGAACAACAATTTTTGTTGCCATTTATGAGGTGTTTGTCATGGTTGTGACTATCAGATTCAGCCTGAGAACTGTAGCCGTTGTTTACTTCTAGTGATCGGAGTGCTTATTCACGAATACACTTGTTTCTCTTCTTCCCTGTAGTTCCTGATAAGGGAGAGATCACTCGGTCAAACTGCTGAATTGTCCTTCTCTAAACCCTACTCTCCAGCCTCTCAGATTTCACATGTAGAGGTCTGATCTCTGGCTGAAAGATATTTTATTGGGATGAAAATTGTAAAATATCTATCAGATTAAATGTGGACCAAGCATCTTGATCATGTGTAAGAAATCTTGACAGATATCAAATACGTGTGGCCTCTCAAATTGATTGAAAGCAATTAGTATGATTCCACCTGAGAAGATTATGGCTTTAAAAGGAATGAGTCAAGCATTAGTGGTTCGCACCGTGGAAGCAGCCACTAATGCTTGCATTAGGGTAGGGTATTTACATCACGGCCCTTTCGCGGACCCTGCGTGAATACGGATGCTTTGTGCATTGGGCTGCCCTTTTTTTCTCACCTCTCTTTGAGTCTCTCAATTGAGCTTCTATGTTTCTGTTATTCTCATTCCATCTGTTGTTTTTCCTCTTGGTTGTCTCTTCCTTGAATCAATTTTAAACATTCTTATTTACTAGTTGATGGGACATAGTTATTGAGTGCTGACCAAATGACAGTTTAGTTTGGCATGTCAAAATAAATCCAATGACAGTTTATATTTTGCTTACAATTCCTGTGTTTTTTAGCAGATCACAGAAACAGACGTGGACGATTACGAGTCTGAAGTGAAAGGTGGATATGGATTCTATTCAGAAGACATGTACCATGGTGAAGATGGTCAACTCTCCTGGTTCAACGCAGGAGTGAGGGTTGGTGTCGGGATAGGCCTTGGGATGTGTGTTGGTGTAGGCATTGGGGTGGGACTACTTATGCGTTCTTATCAGGCAACCACTAGAAATCTCAGGAGGAGGTTTTTCTAGGCTTGATACTTTTTATGATAAAAGTGAAATGGTTTTCTTGACTTGGATTTTGGAATTGTAAAGCAGGACCTTTTATGGCCATTAAAATAGTTTGGCATATTAGTGCAGAGGCAATGAAGAACACCTAGTGCTGCAGCTGAAGAGTGGTAACATAATTATCAGGTGGGAGGCTGTAATGCACTTCCTATTCATATACAGAAGCTGCAGTAGACTTCCGTCCAAGGCTCATCGCCGCGAGTCATGAGTGATGGTATTCTGTGGATATAGCTGTACTCAAACCCCAGTGCAGAAGACTTTGTCAAGGTGTAGTGAGGCTATATGTTGTATTTAGAACTGAATATCTCGTTTATATCTTTTTTTTTTCTTCCAGTTAAGTCGTTTTCTCCAGTTAGTTAAATGCCTTAGTCTAGGTGCTGGTGTGTGCTGAAGGCGGCTTTTGTTTAGGTAACTTTTGAAGAGTTGACATTTGTCATACAATTTTGATAGTTGGAACTTGGAATAGGTGGCTTGGTGTAACAAATTTGGTTTGTATAGGTACTCAGGGAAATTCTATTGTAATAGGAATCCAATAAATTGTAAATGATTTTGCTTTCATATTTTCACTAGGAGCTATACTGTATGAACGTGCGATATGTCTTAATATTATGTTTTTTGTTCTCTTTAAATCCTTTTAACGCTTATCTGAATTCTGAAGTCAAATGGGAAAAATCTTTTATACCACTAGCATACTTGTTTGGATGATATCATCTTTTGATGGTTGAACATGAAGAAGATCTTCTTAATTAAGTTGTCTTTTGCTATAGGGGAAAAAACAATAGGGCAAGTTAGATTTCATAACTCTGCATTTAGGTAGTTAATGAAAATTTACTACTAATAATCAGTTACAAGATTATTCATGCAAGTGGTTGTGTATTTCAAGATTTTTGGAGTTTTAATAATTCGAAACTTCGAACTCACCACTGGCCTACTGGGACAGTTGTTTCGAGTATTGTATTTGTAGAAGTATTCCAATATAGGCATTTTAACGACCATTTGTCAATGCCAATTGCTGGTACTTTTTGGCTATTTTCTCTCTTCCCCCCCCCCCCCCCCCCCCCAAATCGATTTACCTATTGCTATCCATTGTAGGTCTTCTTTCAAGTTCTGGACAATCAAAGCAAGTCCAAATTTGAAATTTTCTAAAGGTAAAAAATTTCCTCATAGAAACAACCTAAAAGACCAAAAAAAGAAAAAGAAAAGGAAAATAAGTAGACAAACAAATGCAGAAATAGCGCTCAAATTTCACAAGTGAAATTCCAACACAATATTCTAAGGTTTACTTATTGAATTTGAAACTCTAGAATGGTGGTAATTTTTCAATTATAGGGGTTGAAAAGTGGCTATATGTGAATTTTCCCCCAAACAAATGCATAGCAATTTGGATAGTTTAAAAGTTTAGTGTTTTGCAATTGGCATTTTCACTTTCATCTTATGTTTGAACTTATCTGACCTGATGCCAAAATTTAAAAGAGAAAATTTGGATTCTCCCATTCATCCTTTTGTAATTGGTATAGTTCATTGCTCCCTTGTTTGTGATAAATATAATTGTTGGGTTTGTACATGTATCGGTATAATGGTAAAAATTTACTTGCATCAATTAATATATAATTAAGGTGAAAATGTATAATAGTTAACCGTTGTTTAGAAATAATTATATTTGTAAATATATGTATCATGTATTTATTGAATTAATGTAAATCTTTAAGTACTTACTAGTTATAATTTGCACATAATTGCTATGTAGAGTAGGAAAGACTAAATTGAGGACTATGTTATGGTCTTACTTTCACTTAATAAAGAGTAGAGAATACTAAACTAAATCACAAAAGTCATGATGTTGCTGATAACCTGGTTGAATTTGAGTAGCACCGCACAATTGCCACCGACTGTTATCACTAGTCATATCCATAGCTAACCAAATTGCACAGGCATCGCCACATAACTATTAGTATATACAACCACCCCACAAGGTATTCCACCAACCACCGTAAAAATAGATTATAAAATTATTCCATGTTTAAATATAAAAACATCTTATATATCAAATTATATACTAAAAGATTCAAACAACTTGATTTAGAAAATGAAATATATCATTCCTTTTATTAATTTTTACAAGTACAAATAATAGAAAGGGGTGTGAATTGGAGGTTAAAAATCCAACAATGTGTGAAATGGTGAAAACTCACGGGGTCTGATCTTAACAGCGTCAGTAATGTAACAGACTATGATTTATGATTGATTGACTTACGCACTTTAAAGAGAAAACATTTATTTATTTATTTATTTATTTATATCAATCAATTCAAAGATTCCTTATTAAAGACTTGGCCACTCACAGTTGAAATTTCTGCTCCCTCTCTCGATTTGATCCAAACCACTCTGGCCATTCTTCTGCTTCCTTTGATTTGGTAAGTCACTCACTCCCTTAACTATTTTCTCTTCTTTAGTTATGAATATTTCCTCTTTTAAATCTTTCTTTATCCCCAATAAATTGTTGTTAATTGTAGTATTAACGAATTCGGATCTTACATTTTGACCCTAATTCTTATTGTTTTCTTGTTTGTTTTAGTCGATTCAAAAACCCCAATCCTTTTTGCCAATGTTTTTTTCATGATAAGATGTGAATCGTGGATTGGGTTTGCAGTACATGCGGATCCATAACTTGAACTTTATGAGTTATACTGATTTGATTCGAAGTCAATTAGGTGTACTTATTTAGTGAATTTTAGTACACTACCTCCATTTCATTTTGTGTTCAGTTGACTGGGCACGTAGTTTAATAGAAGTAAGAAAGACTTTTGAATCTAGTCGTCTTAAACAAAAGATGTGTTTAATGTACCAAAATGTACTTGAATCTTGTAGTCTTAATTTTGTCACGTGGAATGTTGGAATTAAAGAGTTATTAAATATAGAAAGAAGAGATATTCTTATTTAAATAGACTAAAAAGGAAGTAAACACACATAAATTGAAATAGATGGAGTAACATATATATAGGGCGTAAACCAAAGCTACTGGGTTCATCTGAACCCCGTAACTAACACCCTACATCCCATTACGTTGTGTTTGCTCTCACTGTAGTTCTTGTACCTTTCCTTTTTTTATTTTATTTTGTTATAACCGAGAAATTCCTGAAGCCAGTAGCGGAAGGTTCGAAACTCAATGATGGTTGTGCCCCTCTATTGGGTCGAAACTGTAGGTTTGCAGCAAGGTTTAAACCGGTGACGTGCGTCTAACTCACATATCATGTGATGCAGTTTTACCACTAGATGCGAACCCACTAGATCGAAGCCCTGCAGCCTTGTGCCTTTAAGGTTTATAAGTTAATTGGCATTCCTATCTCCTTCCTATGTGATTGTGGCTTGCGAGTTCTCGTGATCTTGACTGTTAACTCACAAGAAAAAGAAAGAGAAAAAGTGGCTTGTAAACTTCATTTCATCGTCCAAATTGTCTCTTTTATCCAAGTGATTTAACCATTTCAATTTTAACTAGTTGAAATTGATTGAAACATTTTTCTTTTGAATCCAGATTAGTCCTTTTAATACTAGGATGTCACAAGGCTTGACTATTATCTCTAGTAACTAATAATACGGAGTTATTGTTTTGTTCACTGTGATTATTACTCCTTATAAGCCAAATCAGGCATGTTCATTGTGTCCGCTTTCCTGTTCAAAAGAGCTTCTCACCTACATTTTTCAATACCTATTTTTTTGTATCCGTATAATCAAAATTGTATTATGAAACCTACTAATATATCAAAGAAAAAGATCAAATTTCTTCAAAATATTAACATTATATTGACTTCTAGACTAAATTCTATTTGAATTTAGTTTAATTTTATTTCCAAAACAAAGAGAACAATGTAATTGGAAAGAGAGAGTTCTCGTTAGAGAGTGAACTGGGTAATTAAACGCACAAACACTTACATGCATATGCGTCAATTTATGTATTTAGGCATATGTCCACATTCATAGATATGGTATTTTAACATTGCTAGTTGCTGCAGTGACTCTGACCGAGTGACTGGCACTTGAGCTTGATCTAAATCATTGCCAAGAACTTCATATCCTTGTTGCATCTAATGATGCATTTTGACTTATTCTATGTTCCTTTTCTTTTTTATGTTACGGAGGAGGGATCTGATGCTTTCATTAGTCTTTATGATATTGTACATTTTGATATCATTCAATCGACTATGTTTTAATCCAAATTAGTGGGCCTGCTATATAAATCTTTTATATCCAGTTCTGCTCTATTTTAGACTAATGTTGTACTTCTGGTAGAAGATTAAAATGGTGGCTAGAAATGCAGGCCCTTCTCCATTGGATGCCTTTCTGATTTATTATGTCCACAAATGGTTAGGCCTGAAATACATGAAGCCTCTAGACTCGTCAGGAAACTAGTGAAGATTTTACTACCATTGGAGGATTGGTTAGCCTTGTTTGTGTTTGCGTATATAATGATCCAGTTTTAAATTTTTGAATTATTGGATAAACATTGTATCCACAAAATTCATAACTTACAGAAATCATGAAGTCCTACTACGTTAGTCTAACACGGTAACTGAATGGAGATATGGTTACAAATCAACTAAGACAAACATGAAAATCTTCAATTGCACACTTTAACCTTCCACTGCTTCTTTGGTCGTGAAGATCAAAAGTTGAAGCATGAACGGTTGTGTTATTTTCTTCTGTAGTGATTTTAACTCGAGATCAGGGGTTGTTTTGTTCTTTCAGTGATGCATTAGGGATCACTTGAGCAGAAAATGTTTTTCGCATGTGTTTTACGCATCTCTGAGATGACCACTTGTAGAGAAATGTCATTTCAGGAATCACAAACAAAGGAATTGAATTTGGACAAATGTCTCACATGTCTCATGTTTCTTCATAGACATCCCTCTTTCATGAGAACGATATGTTTAAAGTCTAGTGAATGATTTATCCTTTTCCTCCTCTCTACCAAAAAGCTAGTTCCAGACTACATTAGTGAGATTCTGTTTGAAGAATGATCTCTGACTCTATGTATATTGTCTTAAATGGGAGGTTTTATTGAAATGTTCATTTTGGGTAAGCCTTTTATTTTTCCTTGCTATTGCAGTTGTTGTCAACTAGGTCAGTAGAAGTATGTCAGAGATGGAGGATGTCAAAGACCAAATAGATGGAGCAGAAAAGCCAATGCCATCAACCAAACAGGAAGTTGTGCTCACTTCAAGATTTTTGCTTACCATGTTATATTTAAGTTATGGTACAGAGATTTTGACATATATATTTACCATTTGTTATTATAGGAGGAAGTTGTTAAAAAGAAATACGGAGGAATTATGCCAAAGAAACCACCTCTTATCTCTAAGGTAATGAACGCAATGGCATTACTGTTTCTACACTGTTTGTGATTGTTTGTGCTGTGAACTTCCAATGTCGTGGTCAACTTCTGTCTGTTTTAATTAACCCTTGTTGGTTGTCAGGATCATGAACGTGCTTATTTTGATTCTGCTGATTGGGCTCTTGGAAAGGTACTGTTCCTCTCTGTAGTCGCATAATTTCATTGTAGTTGACTCTTCTTTGTCCATACCTTTATTATGGCTATCTCCCAAGCCTTAATGATTGTTGATGATTACAGCAAGGTGTAGCGAAGCCTAAAGGTCCACTCGAGGCACTTCGGCCAAAGTTGCAGGTATTATGTCAATTCTATGCCGTTTCTTTTTGCCTAGAACTGCTTTTGTTAATCGTTCTCTAGTCCTTTATGCTGCAAGGCACATTAGAGCTTGCAAAGCACTTTGTTTGGTTGTTTGTATTAATTTTACTCTATTTGTTTTATTTTATGTGGGTAAATGTGGGGTGTGTTAAGGAAGCACCAGATGTGTCCCTTGGGCTGATGTATTTCGTTCTTATTTTGTCTCTACAATGATATATATTCTTTATTCTGTTTTTTATTTTTTTGGGGGTGGGGTGTGGGGGAAGGCAAGGGGGGAAATGATGAAAATCTTAGTTGTTTTTGCCTGCTTGATTGACATGTATACCTGATGTTAAGGAGGCATTGACAATGGGCAGGATAGTGGTTCTGCATGTTTAACATGTCCTGTTAGGGTATTTTTTTGACTTATGTATGGATGTACAAAATGTGATACATTGCACTTCAAGATGGATGAGAGTGACATGACTGCCCTGTTTGATTCTACAGAGTATTAAGCATTTCCCTTGTGAGCTTTGTCATTCACTTCTGACATTTCTATCTGAACTTTTCTAATTTAGCCGACGAATCAACAAACTCGATACCGCAAGTCGCCTTATGCTCCATCTGAGGGTGAAGGTATGCAAGATGATTTTCTTAATATATTTACTGTTCCTCCCGTGAAATTTCTGGTTTGGGGATTGACAACCCTATTACAGCTCCAAGTAAATGAGATCTCTCCACGAGAATTAAATAGTCTATCCTTTTTTTGGATGAAAGGTGCACAAAACATTCAGGGTTTGTTTGGTTGATGGCTTAGTTATACAGTGATTGGAATGCATGGATTGTTATACAGCGAATAGTAATTCAAAGATTTTTATGTGGATAATAAATAATATGGGGATTGTTATATGAAAGAATAAATTATGCATGGATTGTTATATGGTTAATGAATGAAATGGGATTGTTATTTAGGGATTATTACCTATTGTGAGGGCATTTTTGTCGTAGATGCTCTTATCCGTATATTGCTAATACATGGATTACTTATTCTACCTTCTATCCCACATAAAATTAGTCATAGAATTCCTTTATAAATTATTCCCGTACTATTTATACAAAGTTTCCCATACTATCTATACAACGTTTCGTTTTTGGTGTTAAACTCCACATAAGTTATAGCGGAGTTTCCAGAAATCAAACGTTGTATTAGTTATATGGAGATTAACTATTAATGCAGGATTTTGTACTTCATAACAAACGTTGTATAAAACAGTATGGATTCTTAGATAATGATTGTTTTTGCTTACACCTGAAACCATACATGCCCTCATTTTTCTTTTACATTTTTTTCTTCAATATTGGTCCTTGAATTCGAAAATTTTCAAAAATTATGCAAAAAAAAAAAAAAGAAGAAAAGGTTATGGACAATGTCAGAGGATTTACAATGAAAATCAAGGGCTGGAGATGAAATTGTGTCTGTGTGTTAACTGTCAAATTTGAGTTACCATTACTTTTTCTCATCTGTCATTAAGTTTTGTAGCCTCACTGTCTCTCTTCCCTCTTGTAGATGGAAGCAATGTGCCACCGGAGGATGCAACTGCAAATGAATGAGAGCGGATAATGGCCCTTCGAGCTTGTGATATTGTTCATTGTTATTACATGTATGAGCAATTTCTCTTCAGTATTAAGAAAGCAAAATCAAAGAGTTTGAGGTGTTTTCATGTTTATTTGAGGCAACCAAATCAGTAGCTGTGGTGTTGTAACTTTGGAGTTATACTTTCTGTGATCCTCCATTTATGTATAACTTTTCAGCAACTGTGTCATGGTACGGAGTTTTGGCTTTGGTAGCAAGAACTGCCTAATAAAAAGTTGCTATGTCCTTGATGTTAATTGCAAATGTTAGTATTCTAGAAATAGACTGAAGGTAGTTATGCCTTAAGTAAATATGTTAGATTATGTGAGAGCTAAGTTATGTCCTACATGGTCGGATTCACAACCAATTTAAATGTATTGGTAGAATGCATATACTTTAAAGTCTACTGTATTGTCATAGTAGTACACAGTCGAATAAAACAAGTAGTTTGAGCTAAGCTATGCCTATCTGGTAGAGTTCTCTACCAAATGAACTATAGTGATATAATCAATTAAGTTAAAAGTTCTACCTTTTTGTCATAATTATTTATAACTTTAAATGAGGTACTATTGGTAAAACATGACAATCTCTTATATATGAGGAGGGACTATATTGTACTATCTTGTATGTCGAAATAGTTTAGACCTTATATACAACTGCATCATTTATACATGTTTATGGTGTATGTCCGTTCACAATATCATTTAGAAGTACAAGCAGTTAAACACTTGACTATTGTTACACATGGACTAAGGTTTGACAAATTAAACCAATCAAGCTTTGCAACACACTATTGCCTTCTCACTGTGAATAATATTTTTTAATGAGTGCAAATTTATGCAGAGGTAAGTTTCATAGGCGAGAAGATATCTATACAAGTGTTGTTATTTCCATTTTGGTTATTGGAACTATTTACAACCTACGGAGATTGTTGCTCAAAGAATGGGTTTAGTCACTACTTTTAAAGCACTAATTTGGCCCTTAGCTTCAGGTCGTTGATAGTGTTTCTCTACTGTGATTATAGACTGTACATGCATTCCGCATTTGCAAATCCCTCCTTCCTGCCAAACCAATAGACAAATATAGAAAACAAGCGAGATAAAAAGACTTTTTCAAGTTATCAAAGAAAAGGAAAGACAAGGATACCCAACACAACATGCAAACTAAAAATAAATTTTATATAACTAATTATATAATATAACTTATTTATAACTTATCTACGACCTTCATACATCATTTCTATCCAGTTAAATACAACTACAACATCATACAGCTTAAATACAATTTTCATTCAAATTTTATACAATATGTCTTTTGTATGTATTTTGTATATTATTTGTATATATTTTGTAAGTGATATGTTCTTCTTCCTCTCTGAAATTCCAACTAAAACCCTAGTGAACCGGGCGGGGCACTCGAAGAAAGGTGGAACACTGAGAAAGTACGAGAAATTGGCCCCGCTCTGCTTTCTTAAAAGCAAGGACCACTACGGGAGGTCATTCCTCTCTTAAAATAATTTTGATACATATCAATAACTTTATGTAAAAAGATAGTATTTATAACTTAAATATAAATTTCGTACAACGATTCATATATTGTACAACTATTTTTCAACTTTCATACAACATTTAAAATATATATATATATATATATATATATAAAATTACAACAGAATACAACTTAAATACAATTTACATACAATTTCATAAGTATATTGTATGTCATGTGTTCTTCTTCTTCTTCTTCTTCTTCTTCTTCGACGAGTTTCGATTTGAAATTCAACCAAAATCAAGTCTAATCTTTACCAAACACCCTCAAAATTGAGATATAAACTCCAAAGAATATTCTCAATTGTTTGCAACAACACCCAATCCAAACAAACAATAGTTTTTGAAAACCCAAATTTGAATTCAAAGCTTTGAAGATTTTTAATGGTTGTCAATGGTGGAGAATCAAACACCTTCAAAATTTATTGATTGACAATTTTAATTCGAACACAATTGTGCAACATGAAAGAAAATTGCTAAGTTAAAACTCTATATTAAAATAATTGAATTCATTGATAAAAAAGAGGATAAAAAACAGAGAAAACGAAGGAAGAAAAATTGGGGAAACAATAGAGAAGGAGAGAAAGAAAAAGAGACAGAGAGAGAGAGAGAGAGAGAGAGAGAGAGAGAGCGCACAAGGATGGGGAAATAACTGATTCCATATTCAATTTCTAATATAAAAGGATACTCATTAATACTAATTTGTAAATAATTGATAAATTATATATGCCCATGTAATTAAGTTAAAACTTGATTATGAATGGTTAATAAGTTTCATATATAGTAAAGGAAGGTAAAAATCCCTTAGTGAAACATGACAATTCAGGTAGAGTTAGTAGTTATCCAACGATACGATAAGTTTATTTCAGCGAAAATTTCCGACAAAGCAAAATATCCACTCTTGCATGAATTAGTGGTCAAGCATATGATGCATGGTCCATGTGGAAACCACCGTCAGACGAGTCCATGCATGCAAGATGGCAAATGCAAGTATCATTATCCTCGCTCATTCAGCAATAAATCAATACATGGGAAGGATGGATATCCTATTTACAAAAGAAGAAGGGATGGAAGATTTGAGACTGTCCGTGGAATGGAAATGAACAACCAATGGGTTGTACCTTATAACTCTTACTTGATTATGAGATACAATTGTCACATAAATATTGAAGTATGCTCGGGAGTAAAAGCAATAGAGTACCTTTATAAGTATATTTATAAAGGTCATGATAGATGTGCAGTTTATATTCAGTCAGATGATGGAGAAAGAGTAATTGATGAGATTCAAAATTATCAAGATGCGAGATGGGTCTCGCCACCCGAAACATTATGGAGAATTTATGAATTCAACCTATCTGAAATGCAACCTGCAGTTTTTAATCTTAAATTACATCTCCCTGACAAACATTCAGGTATACAAAATATTTATGATACACACTTATAGTTGCTGATACTTTCGTTTAAATGTTAAAATATGAAATATTAACTATTCATCAACCTCAGTATTTTATTCGAAAAATCGCAATTTGCAACATGTGATCGCATGGGACAACATCAAGCATACCATGCTTACTGCGTATTTCAGAATATGCTCAATCGATAGTGAAACACGAACCTACCTTTACAAGGAATTTCCCGAGCATTATGTTTGGAATCTCCAACCTAAGATTTGGACAAAAAATAAATAAGATCGGCAATTGGTCGAGTTGCAATAGGTACAATATATACTATTAATCTCTATATTTACACTCATTTTCTTGATTTAACTATATTATTAACATATACACAATACTGCAAGTAATCCTGGAGGGGTCTCTTATACACATCTAGATGGGGGGGGGGGGAGATATTATGAGTAACTATTACTCAACCATGTGAGAGGGCCATTTTCATTCAAAGACTTACTCACTGTGAATGAAAGACATTGTGAAACTTTTAAAGAAGCTACTAAAGAAAGGGGTTATTATATTCAGATAACAACTTATCAGAATGTTTGCGTGAGGCTGCAATTTTCCATATGTCGTCAGCTCTTCGTAGTTTGTTTGCAATAATTCCGGTTCACTGTAACCCTACTGATGTTAGAACACTCTAAGAAACTTATTTTGAGGATATGTCAGAGGACTTCAGAAGGATACATTACAATTCAGCCACAACTCACCTACAATGTACATTAAAGAGCATTAATTATTATTTGGAGAGTATGGGCAAGAGCATCGACAAATTTGACCTCCCTAAACTTGAACACTAATTGGCCGAAGTTTCTACATCGGAATGTAGAGAAATAATTGAAGAAATATCTGTATCAATACCTAAAGAAGATTTTGAAGCATAGTCAAAATTAAATCATGAACAAGAGTAGGCTTTCAAAAATAATTTTGCAAAAGGTCAATTGTGGAAGAGCTGGATTATTCTTTGTCGATGGACCTAGGGGAACATGGAAAATATTTTTATATCGAGCATTGCTTGCAAATATTTGCCCAAGGGGAGTAATAGCATTGGCAATGACAACGAGTGGAGTAGCCGCTTCAATTTTGCAGGAGGTCGTACAACTCACTCTAGATTTGACATTCCCCTTTAAACAAATGACTCGACCATGACAAATATGTCAAAACAAAATGGTGTTGCCAAATTGATTAAAAAGGCAAAATTAGTAATATGGAATGAAGCGCCTATGACCAGGCCACAAACAATTGAAATAGTTGATAGGAGTTTTAGAGATATAATGGACATCGATAAACCTTTTGGTGGAAAAGTAACCGTCTTTGGAGGAGATTTTCATCAAGTATTACTAATAGTTCCAAAGTCTACAAGAGCAGAAACTGTCAACACAAGCTTAGCAAAGTCATACCTCTGGACTTTGATGGAAAAAAATCTATTTCACCATAAATATGAGGTCAATAACAGACCTAACTTTCAGTGACTTCTTACTTCGCGTTGGCAATGGAGAAGAACCGACTGTCACGACCCAAATTTTCCTCCGTAGGATGTCATGACAGCACCTAGTCTCTAAGATTAGGTAAGCCTAACACTTATTGAATTAATAGAAGAACTTGACCACCAATTAATAATTAGGAAATAGAACCTTATTACACAACTTACAATTTCCAAAACCGATAGTACAAGTCACAAGCTCTACTGAGTTTGCTAGAAAATCTACAAATACAACCTTTTCGAAATAAAGATAAAATAGTACAAATACAATAACAGAAGATGACTCCGAGGCCTGTGAACGCAACAACAAGTTTACTTGAGTCTTCACAGCAAGATCCGTACAGCTAGCTAGCGATCGACTGACTCCGAATTACCTGGATCTGCACAAAAATATACAGAAGTGTAGTATGAGTACACTATAGCGGTACCCAGTAAGTATCAAGACTAACCCCAGTGGAGTAGTGATGAGGGACAGTCAAGACATCTACTGGACTAGATAACCTGAACAAATATAAGTATAGAACTAACAAAGTATGATATCTCTACAAAACTACGCATAATGACAACAATAATATGGTGCTTGCAGTAGGAAATAGAAGTAACAATTCGCAGCGGGACACCACAAGTAATAATACAGTAGAGTAAGTTGGACACCATTTAAATACGGTGAAAAATAAATAAAGGAAAGACAAGTAGCAACTTCATAAGAATAACCGCTTTCACACCAGGTTTATTCAATAATCCCCACGAGGTACCAAACCTCAAAACTCACACAATTCATGAGTCCCAATTCATGAACCCTAATCACTTGGCATCTTGTGTCCTCATTATAACTGATAATTTCACGGACGAATAACGTGCCAATAGAACCAATCTCACATATAATACAAGTTGAAGGAGTACGTACAAATGAACGGCAGTATCAATGTTCATCTTCTTAACCCGATAGGGTGATAAAGTATGTGTATGCTTGTGCAAGTGTTCTATCACAGTTCGGGCCAACGAATAAGAGTAGATAAAATGAACGACACATAATGAACGATCCCCACAATTTGCACCAAGTAAAACTCACACAGGTTAGGCACGCCACTATATAAATATCAACAACAACAATGCCCCCAGGCCATCACAAGTCATCACAAATCAATCCCCGACATAGTCCACCTTGTCTCACCACGTGCGCAATAATAAAGTAAATGTCTGCCTTGTCTCGCCGCATGCGCATAATAATATTCTCACCTTATCTCACCACATGCGCAAACCCACATATATATCTTGTCTTGTCATGCCGCATGTGAATATATCAATAGTAACAGTAGCACGATGAAAACCTCGTGCAAACACCCGAACAAAACCTCCCAACAATATCACGTGCCAAAAACACAACATCACAATAAAATGACTTTAACAACATGTGCCCATATTCCACTATTTCATCTAAACAGTGTCAATACCACAACCGTGCATAGTTCTCGACTCAACAAACTGAGTACAAAAGCAACAACAACAACAACAATACGAGAACACGACAAGTAAATCAACTCAAGAGATTTGGATCACAAAGAAGCGGTAGAACGGGATCACAAAGAATAAACACAATAGGAAATACTAGTTTCAATAATAATAGCTCAACAAGGGAGAAATGATATGTAACAAATGATTTCCACAAAAGTACAATCCGACATCAAGGGAGATAACATGAGTCAATAATTTCAAATAAGGATTAGGTCACTACGATCAAGGATAACTAGCTTCATTTAGGGTTGATCAACTACGAAAGAGGTACAACAAATTCAATTAAGGATAAGCAACAGAAAAGATAATTGTGACCTCAATTAAGGATAGACAATTACAAAAGAGACAATAATAATTTTAATTAATTATAAGCAATAGGGAAAGGATAGCATGGAAATCGAAGGGGCAACAACTTTAGTTAAGGCACACAAGAGTTAAATATGCAAAAAGAGTGGAACATGAAAGCAATTAATTTCAATTAGGACATGTAGAGGTGAAACTAGTAAATGGGGAACTTAACATAAAAAATAACTTCATATCTAATGAGCACAAGAACCTAAGAGCCCTAAAAGGTTAACTTTCTACAAATAATCCCGAGCACGTACTCGTTACCTCACGTACACGGAATTCACATTATACCATCAGCACCAAAGACTCAATACCTAAGGGGTAGTTTCCTCCGCACAAAGTTAGGCAAGATACTTATCTCAAACCACGCTCAATCAATCAATTAGTAGGCTTTTTCCCTCAATTTCCAACTCTGAACGACTTAAATCTAGCAAAAATAATTTCATACTATAATTATAACTATATGAAACTAATTTAAATAATAAAATAATGACCTTAGCTAAGAATTGAAAATTCGCTCCAAAAGGTCAACCTGGGCCCGCGTCTCGGAACCTGACCAAAACTACAAAAACCGAACACCCATTAGATATCGAGTTCAACCATACCAAAATTATTAATTTTTGTCCTCAATGCGTCCTTTAAATCATCATTTTACATTTTGAACGATTTTACAATTTTTTCCCAAATTTCCAACTTAATTCACTAATTAAATGATGAAAATAGCAATGGATTCATAAAATATAACAAGATTTGGATAGAGAATACTTACCCCAATGAGTTTATTGAAAAACCAATGAAAAAGCTCCCAAAACCGAGGTCTAGAACTCAAAATATAGAAGAAGAATAATGGCAAACCCTCGAATATAACCTCTCTGCCCAGCACTTTCCGCATTTGCGGATAATAGGTCACTTCTGCGACGTTCGCTTTTGTGACTACAATGTCACTTCTGTGGATGATCACTCTCTTGCACTGCCTTCACTTTTGTGAGCCTAGGCACCGCACCTGCAGTGGCACAGGTGCGCAAGGATTCTCGCTTCTGCTAGCACACACATGGCTGCAAGCTTCCGCTTCTGCATCCTCATATCCGCGTCCGCGATCACACAGGTGCGGAAACTACTTTGCACCTGCGACCGCTACCCAGTCCTTCCCCTTTTGCTTCTGCGATCACTGCCTCGCCTATGTGGTCACGCACCTGCGACCAAATCCATCGCAGGTGCGAGGACACCAGTCCAGAATCACTCAGCATTTCTTAAGTCCAAAAATCTGATCCGTTATCCATCCGAAATCCATCCGAGGCCCCGGAGACCTCAACCAAATATACCAACATTTCCTAAAACACGATATAAACTTAGTCGAGGCCTCAAATCACACCAAACAATGTCGAAATTATAAATCGCACTTCGAATCGAACTTATGAAATTCCAAATCTTCCAACTTCCTAAACTCATGCGGAAACATATCAAATTTTGCATGCGAGTCAAATGACATAACGGAGCTAATCCAACTTTCGGAATCGAAATTCGAGTCCAATATCGCCGAAGTCAACTCTCGGTCAAACCTCTCAACCTTCCAAAAATTCAACTTTCTAATTTTCGCCGAAATGCTTCAAATAACCCTACAGACCTCCAAATCCGAACGCACGTCTAAGTCAAAAGTCACCATACGAAACTATTAATGGAACCATAAAAATTCCATTCCGTAGTAGTCTACACAGAAGTCAAATTTCGGTCAACTCTTACCGCTTAAGCTTCTAAAAACACGAATCCTTCTTCCACATCAATCCTGAATCATTTGATGTCCAAACTCAACTACACACACACGTTATAACACATAATACAGAGCTTCTCGATACCTTAAGCCACTGAATGGAGCGCTAATACTCGAAACGATCGATCAGGTCGTTACACCGATAATAAGGGATAAATTGATCTTTCTTCCATAGCAACTGACTGTTAAGTATAGTACTGATGATACAGCAGTTGATTGCTTAATAAAAGAAATATTTTTGTTACTACAGGAAAATGTAGGCTTTGCATAATATGTAATAGAGCGGGCTATCTTAGCAAGCCGAAATGAGTATGTTGATAAACTAAATAAGAGATTGATAACCACATTTCCGGGTAAAAGAAAAACTTTTATAAGTTTTGACTCTGCAGAAGATGACACCAATAACTACTACCAAGAAGAATATCTAAATACCTTGACACCAAATGGTCTCCCGCCACACAGGATAAATGACAAATACCCTATGTTATATACACATTCTATTTTTCCACTCATATCTCACTTGTGCTTGCATATACATATATATTTTAGAAATAAAATTTAAAATAAGTTTTCTATTTTGTAAAGGTTAGTTTTGAAGAAGAATGCACCAATCATGTTACTCTGGAATTTAGACCCTTCGAATAGCTTATGCAACGACACAAGAATAATATGTAGAGGCTTTAACAATAATGTCTTACATGCTGAAATAATGATTGGACATTGTGCAACTAAGCATGTGTTTCTTCCCAGAATTCAACTTTCACCCCCTGAAAATGAAGGATATCCTTTCAAATTCATTCAGAAGCAATTTTCAGTACGTCTTTGCTTTGCCATGACAATAAATAAAGCACAAGGCCAAACAATTCCCCGTGTTGGCTTGTATTTTCCGCAAAATATTTTCTCTCATGGACAATTGTATGTCGCACTTTCAAGAGAGATATCAATGTCCACAACAAGAGTTCTGGTCATGACAGCAACTAAAACGTAGAAGCGGAACATACACCAAAAACATCATCTATAAGGAAGTTTTAGGTAAGATAATTATTTGTACCTACTAACATAATAAAAAATAGATACTATAAATATACCAATCCTAACAAATTTAATCTGTTCAATTTTGCAGGTTCAGAAAATATATAATAGGCAGACTTCTACTCCTTGTCAATTTATATTTTATAAATTACATTTTCTTTTACTAATAACAATGCAATTTAAATATAATTCATACAATTTGTACTACTTGTATGGAATACACGTGCAATACATGTGTCAAGGACTAGTTTGTATATAATTGATAAATTGTATATGCCCGTGTAATTAAGTTAAAATTTGATTAGGAAGAGTTAATAAGTTTCATATACAATATAGGAAGGTAAAAATCCCTTAGTGAAATATGACAATTCAGGTAGAGTTTGTAGTTATCCAACCAGATAGTTAGTTTGAATAAAACATAAAATCGTACTGTTTTATCACTTGTTCTGATATGTTTTATACTCTTTCATGCATAGTTTTAAAATTATAGCAATCTGGTAGATTTTGCGTGTTATGCAACATGATAGCTACGTTGAATACAACATATTATCCTATCAATTTGTCATAAATTGTGCATGGCGCAGTTCATCGATTTTGGTTGCTCTTGCCTCCATCTCTGTCGCTCAATCATAGGGTATTTTAGTCCGTATTATTTTATTAATTGTGCTTCTATAACACATTAGGGTCATTCTGCTAATATTATTAATTTCGGGGACAAAATATCTCAAGACCAGCCCCAAAAGTCTCTCAGACTAATACCATAGAGATTTTATTATTCACAATACTTGAAATCAAATATTATACTTTTATGCAATTTTTCCTTGATTATTTGTATTTCTCGACAAGAAAATTTATTTTTACAATCTTATAAAATTAACTTTGGAATGTATACACATGATAATTCATTTCCTCTAGATTTATTACAAACAAGATTAAGTGTTATGTAAAGACTCAATTTACTGATTACTTTTATGATCGTGCAAAGAAATTTACTAGTTAGAGTATAATTCCCATGTAGCCCGGATCCAAATTGACATACAAGTCCAATTGTAATACTCATAGAATATGCAGGAGTCGGGATTTGCTGGGTTCAAATATAAGAATTTGTGCATATTCAATGTATTTTTTAAGATAAATATAGAATTTGCACTAAAGTTATTGTGTTCGACCGAACCTCTAGCTTTGTCCCAGACACATGCATACCACTTTTATAAATTCAAGATACACTACTGTTTGCCGTGCATGAAAACGAAAGGATTACAGGCAATGATGCAAACTACATTTTGAAAGTCAAACTACTGCTACAAAAACATGAAGTTAACCACTAATAAGGTAAACAAAGGAAACACAAAAAGACAGAAAAACAGAAAGTAAAAGAAACCTATAATTAACACTACTATAAATTAAAGATCACTTCACTTAGTCTTGGACTTGTTTTCTTCAGCAACAGTAGTAAAATAACTTATTACAGCTTTAGTTCCTTCAGCAATGGCATGTTTCCCAAGTTCTCCAGGCAACACCATCTTCACAGCACCCTGAATCTCCCTCGACGACAACGTTGTGGACCGTACGTACTTTGACAACGTTGTTAAGTTGCTGCCTCCGCAATTCTCTCAAACATGTCTCCCATTAAATTGTCCGATATGGTCATAGCTTTTGATGTCTGGATGTACTTGCTTCATTACCTTATAAATATATCTTCCATATCCTACTTTGTCTCTCTTCTTTTTCATCCTCTTCTTGCCTTCTTTTTCATTCTTTCTTGGTTTCTTTTTCTGCCCTTTCTCTTTTATTTTCTTTCTCTTGAGTTTCGTCAGCAAGTGGTGTGACAACTACTTGGAGGGTTTCTTCTAACAATTTCTTGGCTGTGACTGTGGTACTCATTCTTTTGTTACTCTTCTTTGGTGCCGTATTGTTTTGAGATGGATTTTGAATGTGTTTCTTGAGATAACTGCAGGATTTAATATGAAGTGAGATGTTCAACTGTCGAGAGACATAGGTGGATCCACGATTTCAAGAGGACGGGTGCACTGTTGTGAAGAGGTGGATCTAGAATTTACACCTCACGAGTTTAACTTTAGTCTCTTATCATGAATACACTACACTTTTGAAATTATAGGTTCAAAATTATATTCTTTTTAAAATTTTAGCAAGTTTCACATATATATCTATACTCCGTACCGAAAACAAGACCGTTTGGAGTGAGATTTGAACTGCTAATGTCACTTGTAGATGTGCACCCAATAATAATTATATCATAGGAGTTTTTGAATATGGGTGCACACATATATTTAAATAATTTTGAAAAAATATGACATTATTATACATAGTTTAGGGAGAAAAAAAGTATAGTTTGAAGAAAGAACAGTTAAAGATTTCGTGGGTGAAAAGCGGATATGGCAAAAGGCGAATATGGCGGAAAAGGTTAAAAGATACGTGGGTGTAAATGTGGATATACACCAAAACCGGTTGTGGCAGAGGAGTCAACATATATTCTCTCAATTTTTCTCAAGAGTATTTTTCATGTCATCGACGGTCCAGCACGGTAAACTTTACGTAATGATGAATTAATGGTATATACTATAGCTTTAAGTTTTTCTTATGTACCTTGACAAGTTTTTAGTGGATATCACACAAATTGATCAATAGATTTGACTATTTGAGATCATAAAGTTAATATAAGTAGAATCAATTTAATAAATATTTTTATAAGCATATTTAAGTAAGTTTTCTAGCTAATTGATAGCACACGTAAAAATTGCTGCTCAATAAATTTGAATTGATAAATTTATCTTAATGAGTAAGAAAATACTTGTGGGTTTTGTACATGTGATGTGGATGAAAATGGAGAAAATGAAAAGATTTGAAAAGATTTCTTGTACAGGGAACTTTGTCCCATATTAAAAGAGAAAAATATATTTGTTGGATTTAAATAGAAAAGTATTTCTACTATATCTTAAAAAGACTTAAGAAGAAGGAATTTGTTGCTCGGACACAAACACATAATCTGATTGATTGATTAACTTTTTGCATGGAGAAATTTCTGAATTCTCTTTTCGAATTTTCTTGTCACTGCTGTTTGAAGTACCACTACATGAGTGAAGGTAAATTCGTTTTATCCTGAGAAAAAAATAATCCTATTTCAGGTACTGTGAGGGGGTTAAGTTACTTAAGGGCACACTATGAAATTGGGTGGTTCGAATTCTTTCTACTTCTTTCTTTTCTGTTTCTATTTTGCTATCCGAGGTCTATTTTTTCAAATACAGAAAGGTAACAAGCTTAAGGAACTTAAATTTATATTTATTAATGTATTTGTTTTAATATAGTATTTCCACAGATTAAAATCTTTGTGGTATTTGACTTCCGATTTTAAAGTCTTTGTAGTTTTTTACTTCGTGTTTTAATTTACTTGCATTATTTTTTGTTCATCTTTAATCTGCTTTGGAGATTAAAATCCTAGTTAGGCAAGTCCGATGAAGAAGTTGAATGGCACACAAACTGTTAACATGATGAGTCCCATAAATTTTATTATTTGGAACATTAGGGGCGGGAATAATGAAGACTTTAGGAGAAATTTTAGGAAACTCATAGTAACACAGGCCATGCATGGTCACACTTCCTGAAACTAGAATGCATAATCATGTCACTCTATTGAATGAGTTTGGTTTTTCGGAGATGACTCAGATTCCAACAGATGGTCAGGCTGGTGGTATGGTTATCTGTAATGACCCGACCGATCGTTTTGAGTATCACAACCTCGTTTTTCCATTTACTGCTCAAATTATACTTTACAGTTGTTGTGTGACTTTCTGGGGTAATTGGTTCGGGTCCGGTGAGATTTTGGAATGAATTGGAACACTTAGTTTCAAAGTTTAAAGCTTAAGTTAAAATAGTGATCGGATGTCGACTTATGTGTAAACGACTTCGAAATTGAGTTTTGACGATTCCAGTAGCTCCGTATGGTGATTTTGGACTTAGAAGCGTGTCCGGAAAATTAATTGGAGTTCCTTAGTGGAATTAGGCTTGAAATGCCGAAAGTTAAATTTTTAAGAAGTTTGACCGAGAGTTTGACTTTTTGATATCGGAGTCGGAATCCGATTCTGGAAATTTGAATAGGTCCGTAATGTGAAATGTGACTTGTGTGCAAAATTTGAAGTCATTCCGGATTGATTTGATGTGTTTCGACACAAGATGTAGAATTTGGAAGTTCAAAGTTTATTGATTTTGAATTGAGGTGTAATGCATTTTTTCGATGTTGTTAGGTGTGATTTGAGGCCTCGAGTAGTCCGTGTTATGTTATGGGACTTGTTGGTATGTTCGTACGGGATTCCGAGGGGCTCGGGCGAGTTTCGGATGGCTAACGGATCAATTCAGACTTAGGAGAAAAAGGTGAAGTTTCTGCCATCTGATGCAATCGCATCTGCAAATATTCCATCGCATGTGCGAGCTCGCAGAAGCAATCCTGGCAAGCGCAGATGAGGGCAAGGACTGTGAGGCATTGGTCGCAGGTGCGAGGAAAATTCCGCACCTGCGTAAGCGCAGATGCGGAAGATTGCGCGCAGAAGCGAGATGGCTGGAAGCTGAGGATTTTGGCATCTGCGATGTCTTTCCCGCAGATGCAGCCTCGCAAATGCGATGGTTTCCTCGCAGATACGCAAACTGGGCAGGCAAGTGAAATCCGCACATGCGACATTTTGCTCGCACAAGCGAAGGCGCAGGTGCACAAATCTTATCCGCAGGTGCGGATCGACTAGGCAGAATCCTTTAAGTTCGAGGGTTCGACATTTTCACCCATTTTCGGATTTTGGAGCACGGTTTGGGCGATTGTGGAGAGGGTTTTTTTCACATAATTTGGGGTTAGTATTTTTCACTCCCATGTAATTATATTTCATGAATTAATCTTCATTTTTGGTGTAAGATTATGTAATCTTCAAGAGAAATAGAAGGAAATTTCTATAATGTCACAAAACAAATTGTTCAAGTTTGAATACTGATTTGGAGTCAGATTTGAGTGAAATTAGTATGGTTGAACTTATAATTGGATGAGCTGTCCTATTTTGTAAGTTTCGTTAGATTCCGAGACGTGGGCCCCACGAGTGATTTTTGGGGCTTAATTTCGGATTTTTGTGGAAAATATTAGTATTTTTGTATGAAATTAATTCTTATAAATTATGTGGGCTGAATCAAATTAATTCTGACTAGATTCGAGCCATTCTGAAGTTGATACGCGCAGAATGAGATTTTTGGATCATTATTTAGCTTGCTCGGCATTGGATTTGGCTTGTTCGAGGTAAGTAACTCTTCTAATCTTGGAGCTGAGGGTATGAACCCTGAATATATGTATTATATGAATTGTTGGGAGGTGACGCACATGCTAGATGACGGGCGTGTGGGCGTGCACTATAGAAATTATGACATAATTATTTATGTGTAATTTTGTAGTTAAATAATCTTGGCATTCTCCATGCGGTTTTATGTGTTAAAGAAATTGAGCTAAAAAATATATTAAAAATTATATTGAGGCTATGTGCCAGTATTTTGGGACCCACAAAGGTCATATTGTTGTGAATTATTTATTTTAAATTGACAATTTATACTCAGTCATATTTATTTTATTACATATCATATCTCAGTCTCTGTTGTTATTCATTGATACATCATATCATCATTTTTGGGTTATTCTCATATCATTGTGAGCCCATGAGAGAGAGACTAGAGATATTGATGACTAAGGGAGGCCGAGGGCCTGATTGTGAGGATATTTTTTAGATCGGGCTGCACGCCGCAGGAGGCCATATTGCTTTATAAATATTAGTACTATTATATGGATCGGGGCTGTCCAACTGCAGCAGGCCTTATTGGCTTATTATGGCATGTGAGTTGTCTGTGCGGATTCTGATATGATATTATAGCACGTGAGTTATCCGTGCAGCACGTGAGTTGTCCGTGAAGATTATAGCGCTTGGGTTGTAGGAGCCCCTCCGGAGTTTGTACACACCCCAAGTGAGTGCAGGTATCTACTGAGTGCGAGTGTCGAGTGCCGAGTGCTGAGTGACTGGGAGGCATGAGTGATTATGAGGTATGCACGAGGGGCTGTTTACGAATGATTGTGAGGAATGCCCGAGGGGCTATTTATGAGTGATTGTGAGGTAAGCCTGAGGGGCTGTATACGAGTGATTGTGAGGTCTGTCCGAGGGGATGTTTATGATTTTATCATTGAGTTGCATCGCATTGGCATGCACACATGACATACATGAATAGAGATGTATTTTCCTCATGCTGTACTGCATCACATCATTCATGATTTTCACACACTTTTGACAGATGGGCATAGTGATGCATTTGTTTTTACACGGGTTATCTAGAAGGAAAAATGAAACATCTCATTTATTATTGAAAGGATTTTTGGGAAAATTTATTGTTTTCAAACTTATTCATATTTTTAGCAACTTCGGTAAACGATTTGGGTTTTCACTGATGTACTTGAAAGGAAGAATTATTATTTTTGCAAACATGATTTTGTTGAGCATTTTATCTCTGTGTTACTTCTAGTATTATTTGCTTTATGTTGTTATGGACTATTGTGGACTATTGATTTTGGACCCGACCTTGGTGGAAGCTCGTCACTACTTTCAACCTAAGGCTAGGTTTGTTACTTACTCAGTACATGAGGTCGGTTGTACTGATACTACACTTCTGCACATTGCGTGCAGATGTTGGCTGTTGTTGTTGCTGTGCTCGATGGTTGCGGGATTTGAAGATGTACCTGCATTCCTGTTGTAGTTGCCTCTTGTTCATGGTAGCCTTAGATTAATACAAGCTCTGTTTATGTACTATTCAAACAGACTATGTATTTATTTCATTTCCGCTTTGTAAACTCTATTCTTAGAAGCTCATGATTTGTACTACCAGTTCTTGGGGATTGTATAAGATTAAGACCTTTATTTACTTAAATTGCTTTAATACTAGANTTAGTTCGATTTTGGGTCATGACAAGGTGGTATCAGAGCTCTAGGTTCATAGGTTCTAAAAGTCATGAGCAAGTGTCTAGTAGAGTCTTGCAGATCGGTATGATGACGTCCATACGTATCTTCGAGAGGCTACAGGGCATTTAGGATATATACTTCCCATATTGTTTTCTTATCATGCGAGATTGATTCAGCTTGAGACATAACTCTTTGATTTCCTTCCACGTATTCGTATGCGCACATGAGCGCTCAGTATCAGTTGTGCATCGCCGGCTTGTGATTCTATGAACGAAGTTCGAAATGAGTATTCTATGTTTTGGTGATGGGCCAGTCTGTAGGAGTTGAGGCCAGGTTTAGACCGCAGTTTGAGCTTGGTAGCTTCAGTTGTAACTTGTACAATTTGACTCATATGTCCGGTGATGACCCTACAGTGGAATTTGTGGCTCGATGAGCGGTGGAATAGCGGTATGATGGGTATGATGCGACAGCGGGATGTGTTAAGACAATTTGAACATAACGAGAAGTGTTTCCTTGAAATGCAAAAGGAAGGCCATTGGGTGCTTGATTTTTGATTTGATGTGACATACAGTCTCGAGTATGAATGTTTTGAAGGATCTTTCACATTGTTAAATTTTAGGGTAAATTAAATTCTCATGTCTGGTTAATGAGTTTGGACTCGGATTGACTAAGTGATTGCATAGTAGTTGTGACTGCGAAAAGATATAACAAGATGCCAATTTGAGGCTAGGGAGGTGGGTTATCTTCTGGAGAGTAATCTACGTAGGTGTGTTCCTTATATGTGAGTGGGGAGTTTCTTTTCCGCCAGCAGGGCGTATGTGTGGAGATTTGAATTTGAATCTGGCTGAGAAAGTCGACTTGAGTGTCAAGAGAATGATTGCGAGCTTAGCGATGATTTGGAGCATTTTTTTATGGTTGGTATTATATGAGCTTGAGAAGAATTTTGTGGCACTGACTATGGTATTATGACAATAATAGGGTATGTGTATCGTGAATTATAGAGTGTTTTAATCTATGGCTTTGAGCCAAGTGGGGGAGTCTGCTATTGACAACTTGATTTCATGGTTAGGTGTTAAATTTTAATTTTGGTCCGAGGTATACTTGTGGGATGGTTATGACTTGCAGAGTTGAGATCGAGGATGACTCGAATAAGGAAATTCCTGATTAAGGATTATACTGCACGTATGAGTATATGAAAATCGTGGGATGAGTGAGTTGTTATTGGTGAATGATGTAGTGCACACGGAGTATGAATTGGATAGGTAGTGTTAAAGTAGAGTTACTTCTTGGAGTGATGTTGTGCTAATGGGACACGTGTCTTTTGGCCCATTTGGGCGGTGTAATGGGGATTTGAATAAAGGGGGAGGCTCTCGAGAAAGTTCCAATAGGTCTGAGGTTTGCATATAGCAATTGAGAATTTCTCCGGGCGTGTGTATGGATAAAACCTGAGGTTTGCATTTGATGGTGCCTGGACTTACGAAAAAAAGAATTCTGTATGACTATGGATTCTACATTTTTGTATAAGGAAGGTAAGAAGAACAATTTTAAATTCACATAAGGTATTTTCGGAGTGAGTGTTACAGTTGTAGTATTTATGGAGGTGCTTAAGAAGAATGGCTTATGGGCCTTAGGGAGTTGTGGTTCTATGCTAGGGTTCGTGGGGGAGTTGTGGCTAAAGATCGTGGTGTTTTAGCAAGGAGAAGTATCAATTTGAAGGCAAATTTGGAAGGGACTCGGAGAAAAAAGGAACACTAGGTAGTAAACTGGACCAGTATAGTAATGGTAGGATCGGTCCTTTGGGTAATTACGACGTGGTAAGACTTTACAGATGTTTGGTGGTAATATTCTTGGGTTTGGTGACTTGCGTGGCTTGGTTGAGCTAGAGAGATTCAACTCTGATAGCTTGATTACGTGCAAATGGATTCCAAAGTATTCTCGAGGATTTCTACCACAGTTTGAGATGGGTATTTTCCTACCGACCTGAGGAGCATGTTGAGTATTGTGATTTTATACCGGAAGGGAACAAATGGAAGGCTTCTGGATGATCAGATATGTATTTTACTTGTGACTCAGAATGATTTTAAGGTTCTCGTATTTTTCAAATGATGGCATGATAGATGCGGTGTATTGTGTGGGATTAAGGTTGGTGTGTGCAAGGTCACGATTTATCTTTGAAAGGGAGGTCATAAATTCTTAGAGGGCATGAATAATTTTCGATGTTTAGATGAATGCTATAACTATTTGGTATTGCGTGAGTAGAGTGTATATTTCAGAAGGCGCACTATATTTTGAATTATGGATATTTCATATGTATTGCGGCACTCTCCTGGTTGATCGACTGCTGATTTTAAGACGTTGCTAAGTGGCATGAAAGAATGGTAGAAATATTCCTCGTGGGATGATCGTGTATGATAAATGTGTTAGACATTCGAGCGGTGGAGACTGGGAGTTGTCAGGAGCAGATTGTTTCATGCCGGTGGACTGTGAAGTCATGGTCAAAGCTAGCCAGATGATAGTATGTATTATGATTCAGTCGTTGTGGACTTTCGGAGGGTTATTTGTCTATTGGTGGGTGAACAGAGTTGATTTGGGGGTCCATTGGTAGGCCCAATTAAGATGTGTATTCTACACCAAGCCGGAATGGTTGGCTCCATACTGCTATTGTTGAGGGATGTGTCATTCGGTTGAT
This sequence comes from Nicotiana otophora, assembly GCA_000715115.1. NCBI lineage: Eukaryota > Viridiplantae > Streptophyta > Magnoliopsida > Solanales > Solanaceae > Nicotiana > Nicotiana otophora. The sequence continues at coordinate 30,260 of AWOL01S0033871.1, forward strand.
GTTGAACTTATTCGTATTTTGAAATAATCTGTGAGTTACTCCTTTATGCTACGAGGAGTTGTGATTCATTGGTTATGTGCACAGAGGGTGCGATTCTATTTGAGCCTTATGGCAGAATTTGAACGAGATGAGCATTTGGGTATTGCATGATTGATTGCGCAATGGTGATATTCTTTTAGGTTTTGTGTGGTATTGTGGCTCTGAGTTATATTGGTGCGGCATATCTGTGGAAATAGTTGTGTTTAGTAATATAAGGTCATTGGACCTAGAATGGGTACTATTAGGTTTGATTTCGGTATATTCGAGAGTATAATATTGAAAGTCGGCTCGAAAAGCGATTATGGTTATGGTTGGGGCGAGAGAGCTCCGTGACTTGTTGATCTGGTAAGTGGTCATGAAATTTCACGTGTTTCTTTTATTATCAATAGTATACGAAGGTTTTGGGATGAGGTTTGGTTCGATATGGGTTTAATACTAGTATTGGTTGGTTTTGGAGTAGTCATTGTGCTCAGAAATGGTGCCATGAGCATGCGAGTTATATAATATGTTAGTTGATTATATCTGTGGTTATGGTTATGGCTTGATACAGCTGTTCAAACTCATACAGTGTGTAAATGTAAGATTCGTGTCTTGAAAGAAATTCTAAAGGTTGGAAATTAAATTTCAAGGTCTATGGGCTAAAGTTAAATCAATAATTTCAGTTGTATTGTGTTGTCAAGCCTATATGGAATAGGGTGACGTGGGTTCACCCCCGGGTACATGTGTGGTAAGATGGAACAGTGATTTGATTACTTGGAAACAACTCTTGGCACGTTCGAGGAC
>AWOL01S0033871.1:38512-61572 GCA_000715115.1 Nicotiana otophora
TTTTTAAAACCCCCCCCCCCCCCAATATCACAAAACTCATTATGAATTGTGTTTCATCCAGTAAAATAGCTATCCTTGTTAATGGCTATAGAACTGAGTACTTTACCCCTACCAGAGGTATTAGGCAGGGTGGCCCTATGTCTTCTTATTTATTTATTTATTTATTTATTTATTTATTTATTCTTTGTATAGAAATACTTTCTACTCTCATCAACTATAAAGTGGACATTGAACGTTAGGATCCAGTGACTATAGGTAATAATAATCATCAATTATCCTACTTTTTCTTCGTAGATGACCTTACCCTAATGGATCAAATCAATAAAAGCACTACCACTACCATTAAACAGTGCCTGGAATTATTTTGCTACCTGTCAGGACAGACCATTAATAGGGCACAATCTAAAATCATCATCTCTAAATATTGCCCTAAAAATACTGCCTCAAATCTCTCAAACTTCTTTAATATCAATATTATTCATTCCTTCGATAAATACTTAGGTTTTCCGATTACTAACTTGAAACCTAGGGCTACTGACTATCAATTTGTTCTAGATAATATGCTTGCAAAATTGGCTACATGAAAAACAAACTGCCTTAACATTGCTGGCAGGTGCATACGGGCTACCTCATGCCTAAACTCCCTCCCAAACCACATTATGCAATACACAATAATGTCATCTAATATCCCTAAGAACATTGACAAAATTCGGCAAAATTTCATATGGGGTACAAATGCCACTTCCAAAATATTTCATCTAATTAACTGGGCCACCATAACCAAACATAAGAAGGAAGGCGGGTTAGGGATCCACACAGCAAAGAGTAAAAACCTAGTGAATCTAGCCAACCTATCTTGGAGATTTCTCACTAACACTCATTCCCCTTTTGCAAAAACGATTCTTGGGCTTCATGGCACTAGGAAAAATATTAAAAACACCTCTTTCATTTGGAGTAGCATTATCCAAGGATGGGAAATTTGTAACAAAGGTATTACTTGGTTCCTCCATAATTCATCGAACCTCAATGTTTGGAATAGTCGTTGGATTCATCACACTCCACCACTACGCCAATGTATATATGGTCCCCTAACACAAAAAGACGATATTCTCACCATTAAGGATATCTGGATTAATAATCATTGGGACCTATCCAAACTATCCATGGACTTTCAACTAAACTTGATTAATAAAATCACTTCTATTACACCTAGCCCTAACAATTGTGACACCCTTATTTGGTCACTAAACACAAATGGAATATTTACTAGCAAATCTTGTTACAATCTAATTTCTAGTCACCTTCTCATGGTTAAGGACTTTACTTGGATTTGGGATCTAAACTGTCCTAACAAATTAAAGTACTAAGTATGGAAATGCTACCATGAGAGGTTACCAACTAGAAGATACTTAAACCACATTGGCATGAACATTGACCCTACTTGCACCTTTTGCAAGGAACATAGTGAAACTATTACTCACATTTTCCTCGAGTGCATAGCTGTTAAGAAACTTTGGCTTCTCTTAGGCTTAGATACAGGTTGCTGGAATGACACTAGTAACTGGATTACTAATATCCGCGATCATAACTTTAATCTAAGAAACAATACCATTAGTTGGAAAGAAATGTTTCCATTTGCTATATGGACCATTGGGTTAATAGAAATAATAACTTGCATAATAACACTACCAACAAAGCCTATTTACAAAATGCTTATAAACAACTAGTGGAATATAAACTCCTAACTGAGAAGGAATCTATCCCTCATCAAAGGATTCCCATCATAGTTACTTGGATTAAACCTCCTCGTAACTATATAAAGCTCAACATTGATGGCTCATTTAAGGAAAACACATCTCTCTGCGGCTTTGGTGGCCTCTTTAGGGACAGTATGGGCCATTGTATACTTGGGTTCCAAGGATCTCTACCTGGCTTGTCTCCCCTACATGCTGAGTTGATGGCACTAAAAGCAGGCTTACGCGTTGCAAGTGAACAAGGGTACACCAACATTGAAGTGAAAACCGACTCAACAGATGTCATTACTTTTTTAGACCATGGAAACACAATCTTTAACAATATTATTCATGATTGCAGGTTATTAATGACCCAGTTGAAGGTTCAAACAATCCAACACAACTTCAGGGAAGCCAACAAGCCAGCACATAAGATGGCTAGAAGCGCTCTTCAAAACAACAATGGCAGGGATCTCAAGATTATGTACTATGCCCCTCCTTTTGTAACCGCTGCATTAACTTCAGACTATGAAGGAACTACTTACCTAGTCAAAAATCTTAGTAAAGATGTCTGCACTAAGCTTGCATCTTTTGGAAATCAAAATGTCCTAAGAAACATTATAAAATCATGTAATAGCCAAGTAGGAAATGTCCAATCGGACACAACTTATGATGTAAACTCTATTTTGTGATTTCTATATATATATATATATCACTGCTTATCAAAAACAAAAAGAAGTTGGATGGCTCCGGACTTTCTGGGAAGATATTCCATTTTGTCCCAAACCGTTGACACTTATATGCATACATGGGATAGTCAAGCGGTAATATAAAGGACTAGAAACATTATGTATAATGCGAAATCTTGTCACATACTACGAAGATATTAAATAGTTAGACAAGTACTCTCAAGGAAAATTATCATAATTAGCTATGTGAAGCTAAGCGATAACATGTCAAATCCGCTAACATAAGGCACTAACTAAAGAGGTAGTTGAAATATCATCGAGAGAAATAGGTGTAACGACCCGACTTGTCATTTTAAAAATTAGTATTCCATTTAGTGGTTTAATATCTCGAGCAGCTTCGTAATGTGTATTATAGTGTACGTGTGCGGTCGAGTTTGGTTTTGGGAAGATTCAGAAGTAAATTGAAAGAACAATTCTTATTTTTGAAGCTTAAATGAAAAGAGTTGACCGGAGTTTGAATTTTGAGCAAACGATTATGGAATAGAGTTTTGATGATTCCAATAGTTTTGTATGGTTATTTCGGACTTAGGCGTATATCTAGATTTGGATTTAGATGTCTGTAGGACAATTCGGCGCATTTTGGCAAAAATTAGAAAAGTTAAAGTTTTAAAATATTCATAAATTTGATCGTGAGTCGATTGGTTGATATCAAGATCAGATTTTGATTTCGAAAATTGAAACAGATCCATTATGTCATTTAAGACTCGTGTGCAAAATTTGAAGTCATTCCGGATTGATTTGATATGTTTCGGAACAAGTTATAGAATTTGGATATTTCATAAACTCATAAGTTTGATTCGAGGTGTGATTCATAGTTTCGATGTTGTTTGATGTGATTTGAGGCCTCGACTAAGTCCGTATCGTATTTTAAGACTTGTTGGTATATAAGGTTGGGGTCCCGGGGGCCTCGGGTGTGTTTCGGGTGTTATCGGATCATTTTGGGCTATTTTGGATGCTGGTTTTCTGATGTCTGGTTTTGTTCTTCATGTTTGCGAGGAGCCTCTTGTGTTCGTGAAGAAGGATTTGGCTTCTGGGTTTTGTTCTTCGCATTCGCGAAAACACTCTCGCGTTCGCAGAGAAGGAATTCCTGTTGTCCGTCGTCTGATTTGAAACAAAGTACAGAGAGAATTTAAGGTTATCACACTTTATTGTGACAATTTATAGACTACTGAAGCAAGTGCAAATAATTCTTTTTTCCGAATGAAAGGCGATAGCGGGTGTACTCTAAGGAAGCAAGAAGGGAGGATTTTCTTTACTTTACCGCTAGAGCCTTCCTTTCACGAGTGAACCCGGGCACGACCCTACCTTGGTTGAATAAAAAAAGTAAGCTTATGTCTTGAAATCTATAAGGAATTTGGAGATGAGCCAAAAATGAAAGTTGTAGCTCTTGATGTCTAGTTTTAAAAAAGTTAAACCATTTCTCATTTGGAGTTTTTTACGAAACCTTATGACCATTAAACTAGAGGTTGTCTGGGAAGAGTTTGGAAATGGCTATTGAGGAATTTCTTTATCGCAAATGCGAGGGGAGGGTCGCGAACGTGAAGAACAAACCCCTCGGCAGTAAAATAAAGTCAAAAAATGAGATTTTGTCTCATTTTCTCATTTTTGGACGAAGAAAGCTTGGGTGAGGTGATTTTTTGAGAGTTTTTCAAGGAAAGTATTGGGGTAAGAATTCCTAACTCAATTTTGGTTAAAATACATGAATCTATTGTTGTTTTTATGTAACGACCCGGCCGTTCATTTTGAGTATTACAACCCCGTTCCCCCATTTACTGTTCATTTTGTGCTTTACAGTTGTTATGTGACTTGTCGGGGAGGTTTGAGAATGAATTGGAACACTTAGTTTTAAGATTTAAAGCTTAAGTTGAAATAGTTGACCGGATATTGGCTTATATGTAAATAACTCCGGAATAGAGTTTTGATGATTCCAATGGATCCGTATGGTGATTTTGGACTTAGGAGTGTGTCTGGAAAATTATTTGGAAGTCCGTAGTTAAATTAGGCTTGAAATGGCGAAAATATAAAATTTAAGTTGGAAGTTTGACTGGGGAGATGACTTTTTGATATCGGTATCAGAATCATTTATGACTTGTGTGTAAACTTTGAGGTCAATCGGACTTGATTTGATAGGTTTCGCCATTGAATGTAGGAGTTGGAATTTCTTAGTTTCATTAGGCTTGAATTGGGGGTGATTCGTGTTTTTAGCGTTGTTTGATGTGATTTGAAGTACCGACTAAATTCTTATGATGTTTTAATACTTGTTGGTATATTTGGTTGAGGTCTGAGGGGCATCGGGCAAGTTTTGGATGGTTAACGGATTGAATTTTGGACTTGGTGTTTTGCTGAAGTTTGTCTGGTGCACAGGTCTGGTTTCCTTCTATGCGATCGCGTGAGGAGGTCCGCGATTGTGTAGGCTTAGCTGGGCAGAAGAGAACTTTGTTCTACGTGATCGCGAGAAGGGGGCTGCGATTGCATGAGGAGGTCTGCGATCGTGTAGGCTTAGCTGGGCAGAGGAGAACTGCGTAGCTTTGGACGCCAATGCATCGCGAACGCGTGAGGCATGTCGTGTTCGCGTAGAGGAAGTGAGGTAGCAGAGGGGTCATGCGAGGTTGTGCTTCGCGATCGCGTGGACAAGTCTGCGATCGCGTGGGTCTGTGGAGTTGAGCTTCGCGATCACGTGCAAATATCCGCGATCGTGTAAGGTTAAAATAGTCAATGGCGAATTTGTGCTTCGCGATCGTATGAGATGCTCTGCGATAGCGTAGAGCAAATGACTGGGCAGCAGATTTAAGTTCTGAAAATGGGATTTCGTCCCATTTTTTATTTTTAATGATTTGGAGCTCGGAGAGAGGCGATGTTCAGGAGATTTTCAAGGGAAACATTGTGGTAAGTGTTCTTAACTTAATTTTGGTCAAATTACCAGAATCTATTGCTATATTTAGCATTTAATTGGTGTTTTAAGATGGAAAAATTATTTAAAAACCCTTAAGGTTAAATTGAAGATTTGAGGGTCGAGTTGATGTCGGAATTTAGTAAATTTAGTATGGTTGGACTGGTGGTTGAATGAGCGTTCATATTTCGTAACTTTTGTCAAGTTTCGAGACGTGAGCCCCACTGGTAATTTTTGAGTGGAATTTTAGATTTTGTTGGAAAACTAGTATTTTCATATGGAATTAATTCCTATAATTTGTGTTGACTGGATCGAATTAATTGTGACTAGATTCGAGGCGTTCGGAGGCCGATTCGCGAGGTAAAGGCATATTGGAATAAAGAATTACACGGTTTGAGGTAAGTAACACTTCTAAACTTGGTTCTGAGGGTATAAATCCCTGAATTACGTGTTATCTGAATTGTATGGAGGTGACGCACATGCTAGGTGACGAGCGTGTGGGCGTTCACCATAGAAATTGTGACTTAAATAAATTCCGTGGAGTTGTATAATTAAAGAATCATGTCATTATCCACATATCCTCCACGTATTAGAAGAAATTGAGCCGAGACTCATATTAAAGATCATGTTTAGGCTACATGTCGATATTTTGGGACCCACATGGTCGTGTTGCGGTTACATTATTTGTGTAAATTTATAACTTTGTACTCAGCCACATCTATCATTTGCATATCATATCTCAGTCGCTGTTGTCATTCATTGATACATCATATCATCATATCGGGTTGATTTTTATGTCATTGAGAGCCCGAGAGACTAGAGATTTGGAGTGATATTTATGGGATCGGACTGCACGCCGCAGCATGTTTTATTTATTTATGCCTGGATCTGGCTATTATAGCGCTTGGGATGAAGGAGCCCCTCCGGAGTCTGCACCCTCCAAAGTGAGAGCGGTTCATTTATATTGAGGGGTGGATCTTTCTTGGACATGGATCTTATCCGAATTATTTATATCTGGGGATGGATCTTCCCCAGAGCTGGATTGGTCTTATACAGTACTGATTGGTTGATTGTCAGTTGATGTATATATATACGAGATGGATCTTCCCTGGGCTGGATTGGCCATATACAGTACTGAGCGATTAAGTATTTTGAGATTTGTGAGTGCACGAGGTTTCCACAGAGGTGCATCACATACAGCATGTACATTGGCATGTAGATATAGAGATGTCACATTCCTCATATCAATTAGAATTGATCTATTTTATTTGTACTGAGTTTAACTGTTGAACTTGAAAGCATGCCTACATTTCTGTACTGTTATTTCTATATTGGACTATACATGTGGAGCTCATCAATACTTTCTGCCCAAAGGTTAGTCTTGTTACTTATTGAGTACATGGGATCGGTTGTACTCATACTACACTCTGCACTTCGTGTGCAGATCCAGGTACTTTCAGACATGGCGATTGCTAGTTTTTGGAAGACTATTTGTTGGAAACTATCGAGGTAGTTGCTTGACGTGCGCAGACCTTGACTCTCTTTCCTTTCAGTTAATTGTATTGTCCTACATTTCTAGACAATGTTTGTATTAGTCAAACTATATTATTATTTAGATGCTCATATACTCAGTGATACCGAGTTTTGGGAGTGTATTTTATATCAGTATGTGTGGGGGTTTTCTATTAAATTTATATATTATGTTTTCAAATATAAAAGAAATTGTGGCTTATTGAGGTTATAGGCTTACCTAGTATTGAGATAGGTGCCATCACAACATACGGATTTTGGGTCATGATATTTTATCATGAAATTAGTGAATTGGGTTGAAAATGGTAGAAATTTTCTATACTTTAAATTGAAGATATGGAGGTCGATTCCTTATCGGAATTTGATAAAATTGGTATTGTTGAACTCGTATCGGAATGGGTATTCGAATTTCGTCAATTTTTGTCGGGTTCCGAGATGCAGGCCCCGGGACTGACTTTTAGAATAAAAATTAAAAATCGACGTATTATTATCCGAAATTATTTTCTATTAGTTGTAATTATTTTATAAAAATATTTTGACTATATTGGAGTCGTCCGAGGGTCGTTTCGTGCAAGAAGGCTATTTTGGAATGTCGGCCTAACTTCGTTAAGGTATGTGTCTTGTCTAACTTTGTGTGAGGGAAATCACCCCTTAGGATTTGAGATGATTGTGTCATTCGTGTTATGTGAAGGCCGTGTATGCGAGGCGACGAGTGGGTACACGACCTATATGTGGTATTTGATCGGTGTGGACTATTAGGCTTCCATCATGCAATTAATTGTAGTTATTGTTTCATGGCTATATCTTTTGTTGTTAGAGTTATTTGTATGTGCTTTACTTGAACTTGTTAGCATATGTTTCATCTTTGTTGTCAAGTTCACACGTATATGTCAATTGTTGATTGTAATCACTTGTTGAATTCATGATTTACCTGCTACATGCCTTAATTGTTAATTGATGCTCATAAATTGTGTCTTGCCTTATGGATTGTCATTTCCTTGCTATTTGATTTTTTGAGCTATTGTGTAGCCTTTTTCATTAGTTGTGACTTCTTTGTCTAGCCTCGTTATTCCTTTTGATTTTGTGGTAAACCGTAGTTGGCTGTAAATGGGTTGCTTAATTTGTGTTGCTTGAGGAGTGGGTTACACGCCGCAACAAATATGATTATTATTGTGAGGGATTGGGTTGCACGCCGCAACAGATATAATTTATTATTGAGAGGGATCAATATGATTTATTATTGAGAGAGATCGAGTTGCACGCCGCAACAGATATGATTTATTATTGAGAGGGATCGGGTTGCATGCCCCAACAGATATGATTTATTATTGAGAGGGATCGGGTTTCACACTGCAACAGATATGATTATTATTGTAAAGGATCGAGTTACACGCCGCAATAAATGTACAAATATGAAATTATTGTGATATTAAGGCTGACTCCGATTGTGAATCTCATGATGCATTTCATGCTAGGACGGTTACTGTGGTTTCTTAAATCACCTGATTGTATTTTGATTATAATTAATTAACCGTCAATATATTAAAAGTAGAACAATATAGACTTATTGTGTGAGTCATGCATCCTATATGATATGTTAAGTTGTTGAGAATTTAGCAGAGGTAAATGAAAGAATTTTCAAGTTGTTTCACTTGTATGTCTTTCAAAAATAAAACTCATATCTTATTCGGATATTTACTAAATTAAATGCTGCTTATATTTTTACTCTAATTTGTACCTCAACCTTCTCATTATCTTATTGTCGTATAATTTGCGTGAAAAATTGTTATTTCATTTTACTTTAATAAATCCCATATTTATCTCGTTAAAACTTGATTGAATGTCTTATTTTGTATAAATATAATATTTTATCGGATCTCACATACTTCTAAACTCAACTCAATTGATATTCTATTTGTACAACCCCTCCACTATTTTACCTTATTTAAATCCTAAATTGACTTAATGACTCATTTGATACTTCACTGTATTTAATTTGGAAATTGTATTTAAATTATTCATTGGTCATCCTAGTTGATATTGATACGGAAACTATACACATGGTAGCACGAGGATTTTGCCGTGCAAAAGTGATTCGGAAAGATGTGGGCGCAAGATGTCACATGTGTAAGAATTGGAAGTTGTGAATCATGAATTGAGATTTGGAGGAGTGATACCTCGGGTAATTTATGTTGAAACACATGCATTATAAATAATTTAATAGATTGATTTGTTATATGATTCCTTACTTGAACCCATTCATATGTCATTTGTACTCTGACTATATTGTTGCTTAATCACTTGATTATTTTCTCGTTGTCATTTGACAAGGTGGGTTGCTTTGATGGTAAGCACCCTCCACTTCCAACCAAGAGGTTGTGAGTTCGAGTCACCCCAAGAGCAAGGTGGGGAGTTCTTGGAGGGAAGGATGCCGAGGGTCATTTGGAAACAGCCTCTCTATCCCAGGGTAGGGGTAAGGTCTGCGTACACACTACCCTCCCCAGACCCCACTAGTGGGATTATACTGGGTTGTTGTTGTTGTTGTTGTTGTTGTATTTGTGTTCTCATTGTTGATTTGAATTGAAAATTCATCTATTATTGGCCTTACATTGATATTCTTTCCTTGTTAGCTTTATACAACATTTTGTACATGTTTATATGTCTGGTAGATATCTTGACCTGGCCTTCATTACTCTACTGAGGTTAGGCTTGATACTTACTGGGTGCCGCTGTGGTGTACTCATGCTACTTTTCTGCATATTTTTGTGCAAATCCAGGTATCTCAGAGTTGTTGATATTCCTGTTATTTGATCGTGCATCTATGTGGAGACTCAAGGTACACGTGTTGCCGCGTTCGCAGGTCTCAGAGTCACCTTCTGATATTTTCTTTGCACTGTTTGATCCTATTCTGGAACAGTTGTATTTAGAGATTTTCTAGTAAACTCTGTAGAGCTTGTGACTTGTACTACCGGTTTTGGGATTATAGGAAATTTTTATTTAATATTTAAAAATTGTTGGTTGAGTTACCACTAATTCAGTAAGTGTTAGGCTTACCTAGTCCCTAAGACTAGGTGCCATCACGACATCTGACGGAGGGAAATTTGGGGTCGTGACAATAGGACTATGGCCGAAGACAAGTCATCATGGCGGTAACTCTACCTAAAATACTGGAGATCTCAAGATCTAAGTTCAAGGAGATCAAATAAAGTATTGAATGACGGTCCAACATTATCAAATAAAAATTTAGTTCATTCTCGTGATAAGACAATGTCTAGCAACAATGATAAGATGTAAGACTTTTTAATGGTTTATAAGTTTGATATGGGATTATCAAATAGTATATCTACTAAAGTGATTGCATGTTTGGAATTACTTTCGTCCAACATTTGTTTACACTTCAACATATTTTGAGTCATTGCTATCGTTAAACCCATTAATCTAAAAGTTAAACTTCTACTTTGAGTAAAGAAACTAAACTGCAATATGATATATCCTAAGATGTCTATAAATGGAGGAAATGAAATAGGAGTTCAGCAATACGGACTGTGGTGGAGATAAAGACGAAAGAGAGAGAAAAGTTTGAGAGAGAAAAGTTTGAAACAAATGAAAGAAAAGGGAAATCTATATCTATATATTATTAGAAGTAAGGAAGTCTAGCCCAGGGGAGAATGTCATGTGTTAGTTTTTAGGACAAAACTTAGTTAATTAGTTAATAATTAGTTATTAATTTTAAATTTTAAATTAAAATATTTGAATATCTATTATTTGAAGTAGGGATAGTTATTTACTCAACTCAAATAAGTAATTAATAATTAGGAAGTTACCATTAGAAATAAAACTTTCCATGGTTGCATAAGAACCTAAAATTAAGGAGCACATCCCACGAATTCCCACCCCCCAAAATGTGATCTGCTTCTCCTCCTTTTTTTATCCCTGAAATTCCTTAATACATTAACTAAGTATCATTCTAAAAGATATTACAAATTTTTTACATTAACTTTTTAAATTTAAAAATAAATTTTAGTTATACTTTTTAAATTAAAGACAGTTACAACTTCTATTTATCCAATATATCATCCAACCTAAACTCAAATTTAGCTGCTATTGTTGTTATCTAATTATCTTCGTTCCTCAAATATCAAAAAAAAAAAAAAAAGATGCCTCAAGATGTGAAAACATACTTTTCACCTTTACATGTAAGTAATTTTTGCTTATATAAATTAAGTTGTTTATTTTATGTATTGAACTAGGAGTTTTAAAAATGCGTGTAATTTTGTCGGTTGTTTGAGAAGACAGACACTTCAGCTTCTGGATACTTTTGCCCAGTTCATTTGTTAATGCTTCGATATTTAAGTAGATTCAGGGTGAAATAAGTTGCAGTCTATTGGAACATATGGACTTTGTTTTTGCAGTCTATAGATTTAGTATTTTTAATTTATGACATTTGAATCATACGAACTTTGTTTTTGTAGATGATCTATTACGTACCAAAGATCAAGAAATACCACAATCTTCTTTACTTGAAGAAAATTATAGGCTTCTTTCTTATGTTGCTAGATAAGAGCATTTATCAAGAATTTTTAGCAACATAAGGTTAGATGTTCTTCTCTAAAAGATTCTCTTAAGTAATCTTTGTTATTCTTCTATCATCAGATTTAATTTTATAATTTAATTTGAAAATATTGTCCAGTATGCTTAGCACCATGATATTTAATTTTTGGCTGCAGGAAAATAAACTTACAACCAAAAGACATCCTTGGTAAGTTGGTAACCTATATATATCGTTCATTTTAGATTATTAGGTGAGGTACGTATGCTATTTACATACAAACAATTTCAAATATAGAAGTCTTTCCATTATAAATTTATTTTTCTTCTTGATACTATTAAAATATACATATATGAAGGAATCTCTTTGTAGTAGCAAAATAGATTGTGTTCTGTTGAAGAAAACATACAAAGAAACGTGCATAAATTCAATGTATTGTTTGGGTTATTTAGGTGTATTAGTGTCACGGCCCAAAATTTCGATCTTCGGGACCGTGAGCGCCTAACATTTCACTTGCTAGGCAAGCCAATGTTAGAATAATATTATCCATTTTAAAATAATTTTAAATTAATTAATAATAAAGAAACAAATGCGGAAGTAAAGTCTGAAATGTAGTGAATAATCCATAATAATAGCGATGTCTAAATACCATCCCAGAACTGGAGTCACAAGTGCACGAGCTTCTAGAATAATACAAATAAAGGTCTCAATAAAATTCAAGATGTTTGAAATATAATACACAGCTGAGATAATATAGAAGGGGACTTCAGAACTGCGAACGTTGTGCAGTTATACCTCAAGTCTCCACTGGTAGGGACCTCCAAATTAAATTCCGGGTATACGTCCAAGTCCCAAATCACGATACGGACCTATCGAAACTATCAAAATACTGATCCAGATCCCTTTACTCAAAATATTGATCAAAGTCAACTCAGTTGAGTTTTAAGGCTCTATTTCACATTTTAATCAATTTTTCATATAAAGCGTTTCGGAAAATTATACGGACTGCGCACACAAGTCGAGAAATGATAAATAATACTTTTCGAGGTCTTAGAATATATAATTAATTATTAAATTTAAATATGACCTTTTGGGTCATCGCATTCTTCACCTCTAAAACAAACGTTCGTCCTCGAACGGAATTAGAAAAGTACCTGAGCTGGTGAAAAGGTGTGGATATTTACTCCGCATGTCCAACTCGGACTCCAAGGTAGATGCTTCTACCGGCTGACCTCCATCGCACTCGAACTGATGGATAACTCTTAGACCTTAACTGTCGTACCTGCCGGCTAGAATAGCTACTGGCTCCTCTTCATAAGTCAAATCTTTGTCCAATTGAACTGAGCTGAAATCTAATACATGGGATGGATCACCACGATATTTTCGGAGCATAGACACATGGAACACCGAATGAACTGCTGATAAACTAGGTGGTAGTGCAAGTCTGTAGACTACTTCACCCACCCTTTCAAGAATTTCGAAAGGTCCTATATACCTAGGGCTCAACTTGCCCGTCTTTTCGAACTTCATTACACCTTTCATAGGTGAAACCCGAAGCAATATTCTTTCTCTAACCATGAATGCAATATCACGAACCTTACGGTCGGCATAACTCTTTTTCCTAGACTGAGCTGTGCGAAGTTGATCCTGAATAACTTTGACCTTATCCAAGGCATCCTGTACCAAATCGGTACCCAACAACCGAGCCTCTCCCGGTTCAAACAATCCAACTGGCGAACGACATCGCCTTCCGTATAATGCCTCATATGGATCCATTTGAATGCTCGACTGATAGCTATTATTATAAGCAAACCCCGCAAGTGGTGAGAATTGATCCCAAAAACCTCCAAAGTCTATAACACAAACATGTAGCATATCTTTCAATATTTGAAAAGTGCGCTCTGATTGTCCATCTGTCTGTGGATGAAATGTTGTACTCAACTCAACCCGCGTGGCTAAATCACGTTGTACAACCCTCCAGAAGTGTGAGGTAAACTGTGTACCTCGATCTGATATAATAGACATGGGCACACCGTGAAGGCAGACAATCTCACCAATGTAAATTTCAGCTAACCGCTCTGAAGAATAGGTAACTGCCACCGGAATGAAATTTGCTGACTTGGTCAACCTGTCCACAATGACCCAAACTGCGTCAAATTTTCTCTGAATCCGTGGGAGCCCAATAACAAAATTCATAGTGATACGCTCCCACTTCCACTCAGGAATTTCTAACTTCTGAAGCAAATCACCAGGTCTCTGATGCCCGTACTTAACTTGCTGACAATTCAGACACCGAGCTACATATGTAACTATATCCTTCTTCATTCTCCTCCACCAATAATGTTGCCACAAATCTTGATACATTTTGGCGGCACCTGGATGAATAGAATACCTGGAACTGTGGGCCTCTTCCAGAATTAATTCACGAAGCCCATCCACATTAGACACACAAATACGACCCTGCATTCGCAGAACTCCATCTTTCCCACAACAACATGTTTGGCATCACCATGCCGCATCATGTCCTTGAGGACAAGTAAATGAGGATCATCATACTGCCGCCCTCTGATTCTCTCATATAAAGAAGGCCGAGCGACTGTGCAAGCTAAAGCCCGACTGTGCTCCGAAACATCTAACCTCATAAACTGATTAGCCAAAGTATGGACATCTACAGCTAACGGTCTCTCACTAACCGGAATATAAGCAAGGCTGCCCAACTCACAACCTTTCTACTGAAGGTATCGGCCACCACATTGGCCTTTCCGGGGTGATACAAAATGGTGATATCACAGTCTTTCAACAACTCCAACCATCTTCTCTGCCTCAAATTGAGATCTTTTTGTTTGAAGTACTGGAGTAGCTATGAATCCATCCGGGACCTGAACTGGTCCAACTGGTACATTCTGAACTAGAACCTCCTCCTGAAGATCCACCTGAGGTTCTACAACAGGTGATGTTGCTCGAGCTCTAGACTGAGCTTTACCTCTGCCTCGGCCTCTAGCACGACCTCGGCCTCGACCTCTACCCCTGGCCATAGTTTCCACCGGAGGCTCTGGTCCCTGTCCGTCAGTAGATGTATTATGTGTCCTCTCCATCTGCGATAGAATAAGAATAGAATGGTTCAATCATCGATGATAGAATAAAACCGCATGATAGAACAAGAAAGAAGGGATATTGTTCCTAAACTTCATAGCCTCTGAAAGATAAGTACAGACGTCTCTGTACCGATTCTTCAGACTCTACTAAGCTTGCTCGTGGCTCGTGAGACCTACGTAACCTAGTGCTCTGATACCAACTGTCACAGCCCAAAATTCCCACCTTCGAGACCGTGATGGCGCCTAACATTTCACTTGCTAGGCAAGCCAACGTTAGAATAATATTATCTTTTTAAAAATAATTTTAAATTAATTAATAATAAAGAAACAAATGCGGAAGTAAAGTCTGAAATGTAGTGAATAATCCATAATAATAGCGATGTCTAATACCATCCCAGAATTAGAGTCACAAGTGCACGAGCTTCTAGAATAATACAAATAAAGATCTGAATAAAATTTAAGCTGTTTGAAATATAATACACAACTGAGATAATATAGAAGGGAACTTCAGAACTGCGAACGTTGTGCAGTTATACCTCAAGTTTTCACTGGTAGCTGTATCTAGGCAAATCTACAGTACGCCGCTGGGACCAATTCCGAAATCTGCACAAAAAGTGCAGTGTAGTATCAGTACAATCGACCCTATATACTGGTAAGTGTCGAGCCTAACCTCGACGAAGTAGCGACGAGGCTAAGGCGGGTTACTTACATTAACTTGTATGCAATAGTAGTAATAACAATAATAATAATAACGGGAATATTAGTAAGACCAGTAAATAATATTAATGATTGAAATCAACTCAGCAGATATAATCCCTCAACTTGTTTTCATTGCGGCGTGCAACCCGTTACCCTAATATAGACTTTTAAATAAGTCTGTTGCGACGTGCAACCCGATCCCCTAATATAAACTTTAAATAAATCTGTTGCGGCGTGCAACCCGATCCCCCATTATATACTTTAAATAAATCTGTTGCGGCGTGCAACCCGATCCCCCATATATACATATATATACCTCCAATAAATAACACGTTCAATAAGAAACTATTAAGCATCAAGGTATACAATAATTACAATTTATTTATGAAACCAACAATAATAATTAGCAATTAATTGTGGAAATCAGGGAGAAAATAGGCAGTTTAATATTTAATATGCTAAAGGTCAAGTAGCAATTAAGACACATAAATCAAATAAGCATGTAACAATAATTGCAAGAATCCAAGAATTAATATTTGACAAGAAATATGAGAGAACAATTATTATAATAATTAATTCGTGTCTTAAATAATTTAAGATGTTTTAAATAATTAAGCAACCAATTATTTATTTTCCTTTTATGAAAAGTGATTCATAATTATATATAATTAAGAAATATGAGAGAAACAATTATTATAACAGTGATTCATATATATATATATATATGTATATATTCCTTTTATGAAAAGTAAAATCAATTATAGTAAATATTTTACCCTTCCTTCAAGTAACAGATACATTTTTTAAAAAATAATTCCACTAGACATTGTGCCCAGGGTTAGTTTTTATAAATATAAGAGAAAAGAAAACAACACCGGAGGGAGACATAAATCTTAACTATAATCCTATGGTAGATAACCAATCGATTGTCCAAAGTCGACAATCAATTGTATCATGTACAATGTGTGTAGTTAGATCTATAAGTTGGTCATATGCCTATTATCATTTGATAGTCACTTGGACCCCAAAACCAAATGCAACTTAGGTCAACTATGCAAAGAAGGATGTAATGACTCCTTCCATTTACAAGAGATCCTACTTCTAAAAATGAGAAAACTATCCCCAAGTAGAGTGACAAAAGGATATACAAATGTGGTTGGGAAATAGTTCTATAACATAAGACACTTATCTTCATCATAGCTTTAACAATAACATATAAATCCAAAGTGAAGATAGACATAATATTAACCAAAAAAGAGCTAGCACTGAGCTGTCTATATGTGATATTGTTGACATAAGAGATGGAGCATTGCATTTGTGACTGTATGTTTTGTTCCTTCTGAGATGCCCAGTGGTGAGACTCAACAATGTGTCCATGTAATGTGTGATCAACAGTATTGATGAAAGCATGTTGATCTGCTGGTGGCTGTGACCAGGTGTGGTGATTTCTACTTCTATGTGCAGTAGCAGTCACATGGGAGCTCCTGATTGTTGTAGCATAAAGTACAGCTAGGTTGGAGCCCCTAGATTTGTCCCCAAGTAAACTATCAGTCATGGATGACTATTTTGTGTGAATCTGAGTGACATGTTTAGAGTGAAATGCCCAAATAAATTGGTACACTTTCAATAGACTGAGCATCTAGGATGCTAATACCACACAGCGAAAGTACAAAAATGATCTAAGCATGTTCAGTATACCTGCAAAATTCAACAAACATATTAAAAGAAAAGGATCACCCTTGGTCTTCTCCCATGAAAAGTTGATATGGTATTGTTCTTTCATGTTTGGGATTTTGCAGTCAATTGTGATTGTGTGGGACTGCTGCAAGCTATGGTAATTTCTATCCTTATTCCTGTGAGTGTGAGACTCTACTCTTGGGTTCTTATGGATTTTGAGAGCTGGTGTTGGATGAGAGCTGTAGCTGAGAAGATGAGACTGATATTCCAGAAAATGACCAAGTGGTTGCCACCATTTTGAAGCAAATTGGCCTTCCTGCTGTGGTTTCTGGACTGAGTAGTCAGCGTCCAGTTGTGATTTGCTTTGAACCACTGATGCACCCTCAGTAGAATGAATATTGTAATTGTTAATACAACACACTGAGGGGGTATTGAATGTATTATCATGGCATTTTATGTGTTACCTGCAAAAAAGAAACAGAGTTAGAAGAGAACTGGGCATTTATACCCTTTTCCTTAATTCTATATTCAGTTTCAGGTTTTTGAACTTCTGCACTCAGGTTCTTGTGTTTTCTGAGGCATGAGTTGAGATGGTGTAGGTTGTTGGTAGGGAAATGGTTCACCCCTGCACTCAAGTTCTTATTGTTTCTTCGACATGGTTTGAGGTGGTGTGAGCTATTGGCGGGGAGTTGGTTCTTTGAAAGTGATAAATGGTTGTTGTGAGTGTAAGTAAGTCGTGTTAGGGTGGAGTATTGAGGGTGTATCTGTTGTGGTGTTGTTGTTGAAGCCACAGGTGAACAATTATTTGATGTTGGGTAATGATATTTCAAGGGAAGGAAGTGCAGGAAGGTTGGTAGGCTAGTGGTTGGTTGACAATGTTGATCCTTGCCTCTTCCATGTGATGGTGTTGCTGATAGTAATATAGGTAAGCAAAGGTGGTCTTGTATGGGTGTGACTAAGGTGTTCTTGGTGTGTAATAGATGATGTTCAACATGGAGAATAACAACACATGTCCAGATGCTTTGATGAATTTCCAATAAAATGTGCATCAATAATGTTAATACCACACATTGGATTTTCACCAAAACTTTGGGCATATGCATAGTACCTACAAAAAAATAAGATTAGGTTAGCTAAAATCTGTTGTGGATTTCTGATGAAACACATGTTGCATTGGCCAGTGTCTATAGAAAACATGAAGTTGACTTGGCCAATAAAGTCATCTCCCAAGTATTTTTTATATTCACCCATATCCATTAGAGGAGGTGGGACTTGAAGCCATGTTTGGAAGTGGCTGGATTATGCTTGTTTTCTTGTGCCTAAAGGATGGGGTCCCCAATTGTTCCAGAAAAATTTGACCTCTAATGTGAGTGGGTAGGTCAAATGTGCTATAATAGTGTTTCAGTTGGGAGAGATCATGGCTAAGTTTGAAAAGTGAATCAGCAGATAGATTTTCTTCTTTGTAGATATGTGTGAATTTGAATACTTCACATTATTGGTATAGATCTTATAGCTTCTGCAATTGCATGACTATGGTCTATGGAGGTCCTGAAATATTGTTCAGCCATTGTACCAATAGAGAGGAATCAACTTCCAGGTGGATGAACCCATTATCAATTCACCACTTGATCCCAATAGTAGTTGCTTCAGTTTCTGCTAAATTATTGGTACCAGTTCCAAGTGGGCAAGCTATGGAATGAATGAACTAACATTGATGATCCCTTACAATGATCCTTGCTCCAATCTTCCCAAGGTTGGTGATAGCACTACCATCAAAGTTCACCTTCATAAAATTGTTGTTAGGTTTCTCCCAGGTCATCTGAGTGATGGTGGTAGCATGTTCCAATCTTTCAGCAAGTGTGTAGAGTTCATTCCAACTATGAGTCCATGTAAAGTATGGGTAGTTGGATCTGAGAAGCAGATGGATATCATAGGTGGAGGTCAAAACTCTGAACATGGATGATCTCCTGCTTCTACACTTAGCACCACATCTATTTTTCCACAAATTTCAGTTGATGATAATGGGGATAGTATCCAGCAGTAGTTTCTGCACTTTATTGTTGCTCTTCAACATCCATCATTTTATTAGAAGAAGTCTAAAAGGTAGATCATCAATTTAATTCTTACTAAGTTGGTAAATTTCTCCAAACTGCTCTAACAAAGTGCCCTCTGTTGAAGATATGGCCAATTGACTCAGCTTGTGACATGATGCAACACACACATCTGGATACTATGTGCCTCCCAAATAAATTCACTCTATCATCTGTTAGGAGCTTATTTCTAAGGGATCTCCATATACAAAATGACCACTTGAATGATATTTTCTTATGCCATATTTTGGTATTGGAGAAGACTATATCTTTTTTCTTTCTGATGACATGCCAAGCTGAAGCACATGTGAACTTTCCTGTTGTATTAGGTATCCATATGGCTTTGTCACAAACCTGAGAGTTGAAATAGATTGGTGTTTGGAGGATTTGGGGGACTAGATAAGTTGGGATCAAAGCATTGAGTTTCTGAATGTCCCATTGCCCTGCATCCCAAACGTAGGAGACATTAATCTTACCAGGCCTTCCTCCTTTAGTTCTGAAATTTGCCAATGGACCAGTACCCAACCAATTATCCCACCAAAAGCTGGAGCTGCCTAAATGAAGTCTTCAATGTATGTACTACTCTGGTTCTTTTTCATTAATCATCAGCCTCTTCCAAGCTTGAGATTAATCAATGTCCCACTTTTTTGAGACATGATGTGATCTCTTGAAATATTTGGCCATCAGAAAACTACTCCATAGGGACTATTTGGTCCTAAAATTTCACCATTGCTTGAATTTTATAAATTTGCATACATCTTGGATTGCTCTGACCCTAATTCCTCCTTTATTTTGTAGATAAGACATCTTGCTCCATGAGGCCCAATGATACTTGTGTTTGTCTTTTTCCATACCCCAAAATAATTGAGCAGCCAATTTTTTAATCTGCTTCATGACTGCTTTAGGAGAAGAAACTGGTGAGAGGGGGTAGACTCGAAAGGACTATAATACATGTTTAATTAGTGTGACCTTTCCTCCATATATGAGTAGTTTTCCATGCCAACCTCTAATTTTGTTAATAATTTTGGAGATGAGACCATTGAAGTGCATAATCCTCTTCCTATCAATGTAAAGTGGACATCCTAATTAGGTGATGGTAGAGTCTTTCTTAGTAAAGCATGTGATTTGTTGGATTCTATTGACATTATATTGAAAGACACAGGTGGGACCATAAAATGACTCTTGCTTCTATTAATCTTTTGGCCAGATGTATGCTCATACTCACTCAGGAATGTCATGATTTTGTTGAGTGAGGATATGTTTCCTGAGGTGAAGATGATAATATCATCAGCAAATCTAAGGTGATTGATTTGTGGACATTTTTTCTTCATGTAAAAATCATTGAAGAATTGGTCATGAGTGAGATTGTTAAGCATCTTGGAAAGGATCTCAGCTCCAATGATGAAAAAGGCTGGAGATAGTGGGTCACCTTGATTTAGCCCCTGGTAGATTTGAAATAACCATGTCTCGTGCCATTGACACTGACTAAGTACCAGTTGTTGGACATGATCCTCCAGATCATAAGCTTTGGCCATGTCAAGTTTGATCACAATATTGGCACCAATGTTGGGTTTCTTGATGCCTTGAACTATTTCCTGTGCTAACATGATATTCCCTAAAATGCTCTTACCCTTAATAAATCTAGATTGATTAGCTGAAATGGTCTTAGGAAGGATAGGTACAAGTCTTGTACAGATGCCTTTGGAGATGATTTTGTTAATGAAATTGCTCAAACTGATAGGCCTGAATTCTGTTAAGGAATTAGGAAATTTCACCTTAGGAAAAAGAACCAGGCATGCATTAGTTATGTACCTAGACATTCCAGAACTACATTAAGCAAGTCACCTTTGATTATTTTCCAGCATGATTGAAAAAACTTTTCATTCATTCCATCAGGGCCAGCAACACTATCGGGGTTTATTGAGAAAACTACCATTCTGAGCTTTTGCATAGTTGGATCCCTGGTGAGATTTTCATTGTATTCTGAATTTATCATGGAGGGAATGAAGTTAAGGAAATCCTGTCTGATAGAACCACCAGTTTCAGTGAAGAGGTTTTCAAAAAATTTACATGCAGCTTCTCCAATGGAGTCATCCCCTTGTATCTAATCCCCGTCCTCATTTTTTATTTTATGAATGTATAATTTTCTTCTTCTACTATCTCTGATTAAGCTATGAAAATATCTAGAGTTGTAATCACCCTCTTTGAACCACTGGAGTTAGGTTTTCTATTTTAACATTGCTTCTTCAGTCTTCAGAAACTTGACATATTGAGCCTGCAGCTCATAGAAAAGGGTTGTGTCAGCAAGATCATTGGTAGATATCCATTTATTTTCAGTTTCTCTAGCTTTTTGTTCAAACTCTTTTGGTTTTTAGAATATGTCCCCAAATTGTTCCTTAGACCAAATACTCAAAGCTTGAGAAGTTTCTTTTAAGCTTTTGGTGAAAAATTCACATTGTGTTGACAGTGAATTATATAGACCAGATTTGTTGGACTAAAGGTTTGAAGGTTTCATTCTCAACCCAGCAATTTAGAAACTTGAAGTACCTCTTACTAGTCTTCTGCCTTACATGCGTCTACATCAGAAAAGGTGAGTGGTTAGAGCTAGAAAAAGCTAAATAAGTGATAGTGGTGGCACGAAAGGAGGTTAGCCATTGATCATTGACTAAACCTCTTTTTTCATATAATAGAGCATTGTCCCCTTCTATTTGACCATGTATACCTAGTACCATAGAAACCAAGATTCATTAGTCCACAATCTTCAATCATATTAACAAAATCAATACTATTCTTCAACTAATATGGAATTCCCTCAATCCTCTCCTCCACTAAAGCAATAATATTGAATCCCCAATAATACACCAAGGAACTGAATAGGTTGAAGATTTGAGTCCCAGGTCTCCCATAAGGGTCTTCTCATAATAGGCTTACACTTTGCATAAATAACTGTGATGTGAAATAATTCTCCAGCTTCCACATGTCTCAGTTCAAGAGTCATTTGTTGTTCATCATGGTCTAATAATGTACCATTGAATTCCTGATCCCAAAAGACCCAAATCTTTCCATTGACATTGGCTGTTATTTAATGCATAGAAAGTTGGATTTTGAAAAAATCAAGGTAGGTGTGGGATTGAACTACTTGTAGCAAAGGTTCTAGAACTGTAATGAAAGAGAGTTTGTGAAGTTTTTTAAGGTTTTGAGTCTTTCAGTAGCTCCAGAGGTTCTGATACCTCTCACATTCCAAATGATTGTGCTAATCATTAAGAAAAAAGAGGTTTTTTGGATTTTTTGGTTGTTACTGCGACCTGTTACTGCCCTGATTCTGGTTAGTCTTGGTGAAAACCTCACTTGTCTTGGAGATAGTCCCTGAGTGGCTATGATCTGGTCATGATCCTCCTCACTATTGACAACTTTGATCAAGGGGTTACAATGTTGGTTTTCACCATCACTGTACTCATCATCCCCTTCACTACCATCTTCAAGATTATCATCTGACAAGATAAGTATATACTCATCATTTACAGGTAGCATTGGAAAATTTCCCAGGATCGAGGTTTTGAAAGACACTATCAGATGGCCTTTGTTTCTGTGGATTCAACAAACTTGGAGGGGCCAAGTTATCATCACAAAATATCAGTCCCTTCTCAATTGCTGAAGTGCGGGTAATGTCTCCTCCTTTGTCCATCAGGAGAGGCTGAAGCTTTGCAGAATCAACCAGCGAATGGTCATCTTTAGGAATACTGTCCTGAGAGATGCCATGAAGGTCCTATTGAATTCTAATGCCACTTTCTTCTTCTTTATTGCTCTTCTCTTCATTTGACTAGGATTGTTTTTCTTTTTGGTTTTAGATTGAGACTCTTCCATTACAGGATGTTTACCCTTAATTTTCCTTATTAGATGTGCCTCAATTTCTTCTTCAAAGCTGACAGTAGGCACATGCTCCTTATTAGAAACAGGATTGATGGTAACAGGGGTAGAGCCCAATCTATGATTCATCAATTGTTCAGAGGCACACTCATAAAAACCATGAGGAATCCCCCCCCCCCCC